>PVKU01000771.1:37614-145202 GCA_004027475.1 Anoura caudifer | reverse complement strand
ACAGAATTGGTTGATTTTGCTCACAAATTCAATGAAAAAATGAAGGCCACAATAAGTGAAATGAAGAAAAATGCACAGGGAACCAATAGAGATGGGAGAAAAACTGGGATTCAAATCAATGGAGTGGACCAGAAGGAAGAAAGAAACAAACAAACAGAAAACAAGGAAGAAACAAGAATTCAAAAAAATGAGGAGAGGCTTAGGAACCTCCAGAACATCTTTAAACGCCCCAACATCCGAATTATAGGGGTACCAGAAGGAGAAGAAGAGCAACAAGTGGAAAACTTATTTGAACAAATAATAAGGGAGAACTTCCCCAATCTGGCAAAGGAAATAGACTTCCAGGAAGTCCAGGAAGCTCAGAGAGTCCCAAAGAAGTTGGACCCAAGGGGGAACACACCAAGGCACATCATCATTACATAAGCCAAGATTAAAATGAAGGAGAGAATTCTAGAAGCAGCAAGGGATAAAGGCAGAGTCACCTACAAAGGAGTTCCCATCAGACTGTCAGCTGATTTCTCAAAAGAGATCTTACAGGCAAGAAGGGGCTGGAAAGAAGTATTCCAAGTCATGAAAGGCAAGGACCTACATCCAAGATTGCTCTATCCAGTGAAGTTGTCATTTAGAATGGGAGGAGAGATAAAGTGCTTCTCAGATAAGGTCAAGTTAAAGGAGTTCATGATCACCAAGCCCTTATTAAATGAAATGTTCAAGGGACTTATCTAAGAAAAAGAAGATAAAAATATGAACAATAAAAAGACAGCAAACTCACAGGTATTAACAACCACACCTAAAACAAAAGCAAAGTAAGCAAACAGCTAGACCAGGAACAGAGACACAGAAATGGAGATCACATGGAGGGTTAGCAACAAGGGAGTGGGAGGAGGAGAGAGGGGGAAAAGGTACAGAGAATAAGTAGCATAGACAGTGGGTAGAAAATAGACAGGGGGAGGGTAAGAATAGTGTAGGAAATGTAGAAGCTAAAGAAATTATGAAACATGGACATGAACTAAAGGGGGGAATGTGGGTGGGAGGGGGTGTGCAGGGTGGAGGGGAATGCTGAGGAATAATGGGACAACTGTAATAGCATAATCAATAAAATATATTTTTAAAAAGAAAATAAATAAATAAAATCTTTAAAACAAAACAAAAAAAGAAAAAAAAAAACTTAGCAGGATTTACTGGCCACTCAGTAATTAAATAACTGACATGGAGTTCAACACTGTAAACACCACCTAAAGAGATGTGCAATCCTTTTCCTAAAATGAACCATGATTACCTCTAAACCATGACACTCAATACTCCTGGAAGTTACCAGGAGTATTGGTAACTTCCAATACTTTGGTTGGCTAAAGCCACCAAAAAAAGAAATCACAATTCTTTTCTTCTCTTTATCCCACAGCATCCTGAAATTAGCATCCAGCAGAAACAATGTGAAAGTAGCAGGTCAACAAGTGTCTGACTTTAAATACATGAAAGCTCAACTAGAGAACAAGCCAGTGGGTATGACCGAGAGTGTACCGTTCAAGGGAGCTGAACCCACTCCTCACTTTGTGAGTATGGAATGACTGGATTCTGAAAACACCCTGCTGACTGCCTGAGGAGGGAAAAGGGGTGTTACCTTTGAGCAAATAGAGCCATATTGTCAAATCTATATCCATTTAATGTGAGGATTAAGGATTAAGGCATCTCAAGATCATCATGTCCCACTCTCATCAATCCCTCCCTCCCTCCCTCCCTCCCACGAAACATGGCCCTTCTCCATCACAGCCTGGCTTCCTTGATGCCTTTCTTCCCCTCACCCTTGGCTTAATCAATCTCCAAGTCCTATTTTACCTCCTAAGCCCCTTCCAAATCTGTTCCTTCTGTCTCCACCACACAGTCTAAGAAACCTTCATCTCTTCCTTGCACTGACCCAAATGGCTCCACTCTCTCCTCCTTCCAACCCATTCTCTACACTATGCCCAGAACCACAGCTTCAAAGTGCACATCAGCTCCTGTTGCTGTGATACTTAACACCCTTCAAAGGCTTCTCCTTGTACAAGCAGTGATAAGATCTAACATCCATCAAGCCACTTTATGGTCTCACATGTGCCAGGCCTTTGCACATACTGTTCTTTCTGGCTCAAATGTTTCCCCCTATTCCTTTGTCTAATTAATTCCTACTCATCCTTTAAAGCTCAGTTCAAACACCTTTCACTTTAAAGACCTTCCCTGATTCTCCAAACCAGGGCAAGTCCTTTGTGATATGTTCCTATAACATGTATTTTGTTTCTCCACTTAGCACATACAATTAACTCAATATGTAATTATGTGTTTAACAGCTGTCTCTCCTGCATGAAAGTAAGCTCCATGGGCCAGGGAAACAGCGTCTTGCTCTCTGCACCCCTGCCCTGCCTACCGCAATACCTCACATATGGGAGGACTCAGGTAGTCGTTGAACACGTACAAGTATAAATGAGTTATTAAATAAGGTAAAGTATTCACAACCAATTACTAACACAAAGCCACTGAAGCAACTCTGCTCCTGGGGAACGAAGAGAGGAAAGGAAGGTTAAAGAGATTTGATTTCCTCTATAAAGTAATATTGCTTTCCTTATGGACAAAATCTTCAGGCAGAGCAGCCTTTGGTACCTGGTTAATAGAGCATTCAATAACATTTACTCCTATATTATTTTCTGATCCTTTCCCATCTCAAGTTCAGGTCTCTGGAAGGCTGAAATAATTTTTAATAAAGTATCTGAAGAGTACTACCATAGAGTTAGGTATAAGGCAGGTATCTGATAAACACTTCGAGTTTAATTGAATCCTCAAAATCACCAAATTATAACTCCAATGGCTTCTAGTCTCCAAAAAAGTTGTAAGGAGAGAGCACAAAGTTATGTCCCTTGAGGACAAGGGCAGTATACTATCGTCTACACAGAGATGTGCTGTGCGGACACATGGATGTGCCTGCCACGTGGAGGACCAATAGATGCCCACTGAATCGGGACCTGGTATGGGTCAGGCATCCCACAGGGGCCCGGCAATGAATGGTCTGTCTCACCAGACCCACTCTGACTTCCCATTTTCTCTCCTGGGATCTCTCATGAGATCTCCACTTAACAAAAGAAAAAGTACTCTATGCCCCTGTCTAAAGTGAACGACCTGATTTAGAAGAGCTCTTATTTAAAAGTCCAGAGACAGAGGCTCTGAGTCACCTCAAAAGACAACACAGCCTGCCCTCTCAACTTAAGGAAACAAAAGAGGAAGCCACAGGACTCGAGCACACTCCTTTCCAAGTGGCAGGAAAAGTGATTTCTCTCTCATTTGCTCAGAGGATACCTGGTGATTTCTGTTTCCCGGTGTGGCATTGTATATTTCAGCCCAGTCCCGTTGCCCTTAATCCTAACTAGCTTTCTCTTTGCTCTAACCATCTCATGGAAAAGAGCCATAGTGCTGAAAACGCAGCAATCTCTCCTGGAGTCCTGTTCTGATTCTGCTATGTGGCTCATCCCCAAAACATAAAGCAGAGCTCTGCTTCAATCTGGGTATCCCCACCACACCTGCTAACACCAGGTGTTTCAGCCACTTGGTCAAGTAGGAATAAGCTGTTTGCAATGTGTGTCTCAGGAATCTGCACCAGCAACACCAACCAGCTCCCAATAAATGCTGGCTGAAGAAATTCTGGGCCAGCACAAGCCTTTCCAAGAGAAGCCTGACAGCTTTTTTAATTCAATTTCAAGTAAATGTCTGCAAAGACGACACCCCTGTCCTACAGTATTTTTGTTTAAAAAATATATTTAAAATGAACTCATCCAGTGCTTTGCACCCAAGTATTCAAATCACTTAGCACAGGTTAAAAAGTCTAACTATCTTTTATGTTTTTTACAAACAATTTTACAAATAGAGAATCTTTTATGGGAGTGGGATTATATGCTGTATAAACCACAAACAATCAATACAGTTTGGGGTGAAAATGACACTTACCAGTCATTCCTAGAGAGTAAGGCTGAAACATCTGTATGGCAGTAAATAAATAGCAGGACTTACAAACTAGCCGAGTCCCAACACCCCTTCCACTCGGTGTCCTGTCCTGGAATTGCTCAGTCCCTTCAGGTGTCCGGTGAGCAAGTCCAACCAGCAGAGCCCCATCACAAGACACAGACTGGAGCCAAGGGCTGCTGGTGGGGTCCAATTTATGAATCATTTCTGAACTGCAGAGATGCTGGGCAATGTCTCTAATTCCCATAGCAACCACAGGGGCTAAGGTGGCAGCAGCTTTACAAGGCTGGGCTGTCCACGCCCCATGTTTAAGTTCAAGAAAGAGACTTTCTGCCAAATCATCCAGGACCCTGTGGGTTCAGGCCTTTTCTCATTTCTTATTCTGCTCCATCTACCAGGAGCCAACTGCTCCCAGGTGAGTCAGGTAAGGAGGCCTCATAGGTCAGTTCTCACAGATGTGAGAAGGTGGAAAGGCAGGCTGTGGCCAAGCAGGAAGACAGAAGCCGGGGCGGGGGCGGGGGGGGGGCGCGGGGGAGTGCTACCTGCACCAGCAAAGCCATCCAAAATGCTGCGTGCATAGCAAGGTGTAGCAGCTGAGGCCTGAGGTCTAGCTGCCAGCAAGGATGCCAAAGAGAATTCCTCATGGTAGTTCTTTGAGTCATGGCAGCCCTCCCTCCAAATCCAGACTCCTTCCTCAAATGAGTCTGAGCCCCAGCTGTTAGCCCCTTAGCGATCAGTTCTTTCAGTTCATGTAAACAGCTACTTCCAAGTGAGCAAGCCAACTCCAGGAAGGCTGCGTGAGGACCAGCTCCAGCATCTCACCACCCCTCTCTCCTGACCACGAGACCATGATACCTACTCATTCACACACATGACTAAGGGAAGCAAGTACTACTTTTAAAGAGCTGGAAAAATGTGCTTCAGAATTATTTTCTGGCCTTGCCTGCATATGAAGCAGCTGGCAACTTCCTTTTCTGAGAGGAAGGAGTGAGAACACAGAAATGCAATCTCTGGTAGAACAGCCCACCACACTCCGGAGTCCGCGCTCCCCTCCTGGACATTGCAGACAGGCACCAGGCACAGAACATACCAGCTCTCATGGGCCTGAGACGCTGACACAGTTCTGCAGGCTTTGGCAATTTGATAATAATTTACACCTCAAAAAAAAAGGATAGTGAATCATGCTTCCATACCAAGCTTTGTGTTTCTGTAACGGAGAGGAAAGATGTTCAAGTCTAGCACCTTATGAGTTCCATTATTTAAGCAGAACTATCTGCCCTCTGAGTGCCAGGGTTTTTCCCCTCTGCAGCAGCTGGGCAAATCCTGATAGAGTTAAAGAAGTTAAAGAAGTTGGAGCATTGTACATGCCTTTTTTACGTTACTCTGATTTTGAAATTTCAGAATAAGCTGCAGGTTGGATAGACTTATTTGAGCCATAATTCTTATTCCTGTTGGCAATTTTTGACTCCGAAAGATTTAAAGAAGAAAATGAAAGGCATACATACCTTTCTAAAACAACACCCTGTGCACTCCTCCTAGCTCTATTTTCTTTTCTTTGTCTTAAGACTGTTCATACCCTCCCTGGCTGGTGTAGCTCAGTGGACTGAGCACCAGACTGCTAACCAAAGGTCACCAGTTCGATTCCCAGTCAGGGCACATGCGTGCGTCGGAGGCCAGGTCCCTAGTAGGGGGCACACGAGAGGCAACCAACCACATATTGATATTTCTCTCCCTCTCTCCCTTCCTTCCCCCCTCTCTAAAAATAAAATAAATAACACATTTGAAAAAAAAAAAAAAAAGACTGTGCATTCCCTTTGGGCCACCTTCTTGTTGAAGCTTCTGATATGAGGATCAGCCTTCAAGGGAATTTTCCCAGGATGGAACTCTCCCACCATTCTCCATCTCAATTACAGTTCCTACAGAACCCAAAACTCCTCAGGCCAGTGTTCCTACTCCTGAATGAACACACAGTGCCCCAGGATTTTTCCATTATGTAAAATAGAAACTAGTTGTAAAACAACATTAATATCAAAACACTTTATCCCAGGGATAGGTAATTCTTGAAGTAATTAGTAATCACTTATAAAATTTGATCCTGCATTCAGCACCATTTATGTGAAAGTTGGTAACTAAAAGGAAGCAATCTAACCCTTAGCAACTTCAACTACAGATCAACTGTAACCCAATTACTTTGGAGTAATCAATCAGAGAATGTAGATACAGAAAGAATATGTAATTGGAGGGGAATCAGTAGATTTTTTGCTCAACCTAAAAAGCAAAGATCAGTATATGATTAATGATAGACAAGAGGGTGAGCCAAACAGTTTTGGAATCCCTTCTGCATCAAGCTAGGTACATAAAAATAAGTCAATGAAATCAATATGATACTAGTGGTTCTTTTGCCATCAGGACAAACATTAGCAATATGTGAACCTGTCCAGTGATTTACTGAACCAGTCACTGCTAGTCACTGTGTGTATAGCCTCCTCAATCTACACAGCATTGTATGGCACAGTAGACAGGACTGTAGACTTTGGAGTTTAACTGACTGGGTTCAAATCTCAGCTCTGCTACTTAGTATCTGGTATATGACAGATGGACCCTGCTATCAGCCCCAATGCTGGACTGTCTGATGACATCAAAAGGCTTCAATAAATTTAAAGTTCTGCCTCAGTCTACCACTGAAGGCTCCTGGCAAGAGCCCAGAGGGAGAGAACAATTAGGTTGTTTTTTCTCCTGCTTGGCTCCTTCCTGTATGGCTGCCATGGACTAACACTGCCCTTAACCAGAGATCACTGCTCCCTGCAAGTGACAATTGGCTTCAAGCACCTCCCTCTCCTGAGTTTTGCTGATTGCTCCCTCCTCTCATTCATTCAGTCCCAGGTTGCCTGCTCCTAGTTCCATCAGTGCTTCCCCTAAACCCACCTTTGTGATTAGCCCATTTTGTAAATAAACCCCTCCCAGTCAACTATTTTTTATGTGCCATCTATGTTCTGTTTGGACCCTGACTGATAAACAGTACGACTCTTGATAAATTACTTAACTTCTCCATTCCTCTACCTAGAAAATGGAGGTAATAACAGTAACTTACTTCGTAGACTTGTGAGGGTTAAACGAGTTATTAATACACATGAAATACTTAGACCAATGCCTGGCATGTAGTAAGCATAATTATTTTATTTTTATTGTCCTCATCACCATCACCACCATTGTCATCATTAGGCAGTGCTGACAAACAAAGGTGGCATGGCTACTGTCCTCCGGGAGCTAGCCATCTGGCCTCTAGCATGCTGGTGGTTTGTGGAGAGAGATTTTTGAAGAAAAGACGAGACAAATCTGACAATTGTCTTGAAAAGTAGCTTAGGAAAAATCCAGGGGTGGTTTAACAACACTGGGCAGTTAAGATCGATGGTCATGACTGGGGGTCCCAGAGGATTTTGACATTCAGCTGCTTGCTCTGCTGTTTCTCAAGGCCCTTTTAATGCATCTTATCCTAGATTCATAGACATTTAGAGCTAAAAATGACTCTGACTAGAACCATAACCCTTCATTTAGCACTTTATTTAGAAAAGAAAATTGATTTAACCAAAATAAACTTTTAGGCCATTTAGATGCAAACCCTGCATAGGAAAAATAAGTAGAGGAAAAAAAATACTGAGTCATTTTAGTCTTGCTCAAGGGACTCTTGTCTAACAATTTGGAAAGATTTACATCTAAACAAAGTTTTCTAAATCCAAGAAAGAATATTCTGTATTCTCTCCCTAGAGAAGGGAAATGGATCTTAATAGGAGAAGGAGGAAGAGGAGGAGAAGAAAGAAAGAAAACAAGGAGAAAATGGAAGTCTCTCATCTATTCTGCAGACTGATTTATAATGCCCATTACGTTCAGGGGAAAACGGATTGCTGTGTGTCCAAAGCATTTGACCAGAACTTATATTCATTTCCAGGAGTAATAGTAAATAGGGTGGGGAGGAGGTATATAATGCCTCAAATGATGAGGGAAACTTCTAGGATATTATGTGTGCTCATGTCAAATTGTAAAAATCACATTCCTTTGGGAGAATGAAGGGCTAAATTCATCTTTTAAGAATTGGGATCTTTGGGGGAAAGAAACTAGATCTCAACCAAGAATATTTTATTTCATCTCTCTGAGCCTCCATTTCCCATAAAACAAGGAAGTTGAACCAGATGGTCCCTATGGTTCCTTCTAGTTTTTTATTTCTATAATTCAGTAAATTTTGTATTAGATATTACAGGTATTAAAGAGCCCCCTTTCCAGACTCAGATCCTATTACAAAGACACAGATGAAGGTCATACCTCACTTGTGAAAGGATCAAAGTTGCTTTTTGATTTCTTTCTTTTTTTTTTCTAACATCTCTGAGTAGGTATCTAATCTTTAAACCCAAAAATTCATTTTTAACTCATCCAGTTCTTTCAAACTCTTGGTGAGCAAATTTAGTTGAAAGAAATTGATTAATGAGTAGTATGCCAAAGGCCCCTTTATTAATATGTCCAATTAGGAAACCCACTTAGAACACTGAATTAAAATTAGAAGGATGAAAATGCATGTCAAGCAATGTTAAAAAAAACAAGCCAATGACTGAGAGATAACCAGCAAAGTACCAAAACTGTGAATCAAAAAGAGAACAACAATCCAACAGAAAAATAGGCAAAAGATTACAGTTTATAGAATAAAAATACCAACAAGATTATAAATGCTCAGCCCCACGAATAATCAGAAAAATGCAGATAAAAACAACAAACACCATTTCATGACTGATAATACTGAAGGTTGGCAAAGATGTGTAGATTTAGGGACACACGTGGTTGGTAGCAGAATAAATAAAAACAAACATTTGGCCCTGGCTGGTGTGGCTTGGTGGATTGAGCTCCAGCCTGCCAACAAAAGAGTCCCAGTTCAGTTCCCAGTCAGGGCACATACCTGGGGTGCGGGCCACATCCCCAGTAGGGGGCACACAAGAGACAACCACACGGTGATTGTTTCTTTCCTTTTCTTTCTCCCACCTTTCCCCTATGTCTAAAAATAAATAAATAAAATCTTAAAAAAAAAATTTGGAAGGCAAAATCTAATGAACTTGAAGACATTATACCCTAAGGCCTACTAATTATATTTCTAAATATATAATCCAGTGAAAATCTAACAAAGTAATTTAAGCAGATAACTTACAAGAATCTTTTCATAATAACAAAAATTATATATAATCAAAATGTCTATCAAGTAATAAAAATAAATAAATTTGGATAATCCTACAATGGGATATTATACAGCAGTCAAAATAAATAAGCTTTTGAGCCATATGAACCAAATAGAATTTGTAAAAGTCTATTTATATTTATAATTTTATTTCATTTATCTAGTGCTATAAAATATGCAAAAAAACTATGTTATTTATAGATACATCTACATGCAAAGTATAAAGTCATGATGGGACTCTTTATAGGGTTATGTTCAAATCAGGAGCGTAGAAACATCTGATGAGGGAAGCGAGGGATTTTGAATAAGGAAGTGTTCATAGGGCACAGGGGACTTCCATGATGTTTTGTTTATTTTTAAAAACTGATGTAGGGATCGCCCTGGCTGGTGTAGCTCAGTGGATTGAGCGCGGGCCTATGAACCAAAGAATCACAGTTCGAGTCCCAGTCAGGGCACATACCTGGGTTGCAGGCCAGTTCCCAGCAGGGGACACACAAGAGGCAACCATACATTATTTGTCTCCCTCTCTCTTCCCCTCTAAAGATAAATAAATAAAATCTTTATAAAAAACTGATCTAGGGGAAAAACTGAAGTAGAGGAACTACAAGATGAGCCTAGAACGCCTTGTGGTACCAGGAAATAGGGAAGTACTCAAAAAAACATGTGTATGTGGAAAGGATGTAGGAGTCATCTTAGAGGAGCTCCCAATGGCCAAATTGAGGACATTTTGGATGACAAAATAATGGTAGTAATAGAACATACTTTAGAGAATAAAGCAAATTTCATGAATCCATGTTGATATAAATAAATAATTAACCAAATAAGTAAAATGGAAGAGAAGGCATGATGAAAATATTTTAAAGATCACCATCTGCAAACATAAGAGGAGTAATTAATTGTTGCAGGCAAAAATCACCAATGGATGCTAAAATTAGTAAGTAAAGATATGGTGAAAAACAGAATATTTACATAGTTTCAGTGTATTCCTGCATGGGATACTTGTTACTACTTACTAATTACAAAGGGGGAAGAGTAGCTTTATGGAGGAGAAGCCTGGACAACGTCTCCTTAGCCAAGTGATCAAAGTGAACGTCACCAGTTGAAGGAACATATCAAGGTTGAGAACTTCCTGATACATTCTTGTGGCCTTGAAAAGGGAGCAAAATCACCTCTGTGGTATTTTTGCTAAAAATGCATAAGATGTATTTAAACATAAGAAAATACCAGACAAATCCAAACTGAGAAACATTCCACAAAATAACTGCCCATTACTTTTCAAAAACAATCCAATCACAAAAGACAAAAGAAGACTGAGGGGCTGGCCTAGATGTAGTATAGGATCTTGAACAAGGAAACAGACATTAGTGGGGAAAATTGGTGAAATCTGAATAAATTATGCAGATTAGTTAAGAGTATTGAATCAATGTTAATTCATGGTTTCAATCCTTGTGCCACAGTTATGTAAAGTGTTAACGTTTGAGGAAGCTAGGTGAAGGATATATGCAGACACTATTTTTGCAATTTTTTTAAGTCTAAAATTGTTTCAAGATAAAATGTGTTATAAATAGCCAAAGCAAACACGACAAAATGACAAGGTGATTAATGGAAATGAAGAATCTGTTATCTATACTTCTCTGTATGTTTAAAAAATCTCATAATAAGAGAAAAAATGAAGGAGGTATAAATTTTAAATCTGAGTATAAGGAATTAGATAGTCTAAAGAGATATTGTTAACACACAGGAATTTTTAAATAACAAGGTACTGTGGTGAGGGGCCAGGCTTTGTACTTGCTGCTTGATAAAAAAAAATTAGAAATTCAAAAACTGGCATATTGAGTAGCCCTGGTCTTCTGACTCCATGCTAAGCAAAATGCTTGATGTTAATATCCTGTTCTGCCTGGTTGTCTCTTGGGGTTCATGTTAATTTCACTCAGACTGCTACCACTCTAAATTTTTTTCCTGATTTGCTTTCCACTTAATTCCTCACCAGCTTAAAAGTCTGGGGTCCAATTTATTTTGCGGCTTTAGAGGTAATTGTCAATGGACAGGAAAAATCACCTGAACAGAAGTAGGGAAATCAAGTGTACAGACTCCCTTTGAGGAGATGATAAGCCCAGCTTTAAAGTGTTGAGTCTGAATGGCTTCATCATGACCTTCCTGCAGAGATGCTCTGTCAGCCTTTGGGAATGCAGGTCTGGAATTTGAAACCACAATTAGTATACAACTTGGGTATTTGGGGATTATCCACAGAAGATGTGTGACTTGATAAGACCACCAAGGTTTTGGGAATGAAACTTTGAAAAACACCTAAATGTAAAGAGCAGAAAAGAGAGAAACCAGGCTTTATTGGGCAGGTGAGAATGAAAACAGGATTATTCTTTATTACCAATAATGCTAAATGATGTAAGAAATTCAAGAAAGATGGGAACAGAGTAAAAACCAGCAAATTTGATTAATTAGAATGCGGCCTTTGAGGCATCAGATTCAGCAGGGTACCGTGAAGGGAATGGGGCTGTAAGAAGCTAAGGCCACAGTGAGTGGGATGTGACCAGGAAGGGACAGATATTTAGTGGTGGGAAGAAGGAGGAAGATGGGAAGAAGTGGTCACCCTGAGGGACTCGCTGCACTAAGGGGAGGATTTTAGAAGGAAAAAAAAAACCGAGCACATTTGTAGCAGAAGAAGCCAATAGAGAAGGAAAACAAATCATGCCCTAGGAAGATGGGACAAAGTCAGGGAGGAACTGAGAAAGAATTCAGGCCATAGGTGAAAGGATGCATCAGGATGAAGAGCTGAATCTACTGCCTTCAACACAGCAGTGAAGATTTTGGAGGTAGACAAGAGAGACACTTGGGAAACATTTACCTAAAGCCTCCAAAAAGTCAGTCAGTCACCTGCTGAATAAGGAGCATTAGGGAGAAGTTGAAGGAAAGTAGAGAGGTTAATTTTTAAATAGCAATACCACTGCTGCCCTATCTTCTCAATTGATTGCTGAGCAGCCCTTAAGTGGAGAAGGATCAACTTCTAAGGCCTTTAATAAGGTTGCTTTTGCATTGGTTTAATAACTTGACTACAATAACCCTGTGACATCACTGGAATAGATGTTGCTAACCCTCACTTGTCCATGAGGAAATCAAGGCTCTGTGGTTAAATGCCTACCAAGATTGTACATCAGTTGAAGCAAGATTAGAACCCAGTTCTTTTCACTTCACTTTGTTCACTCCAAGCACTTTGGAAGAAAGAGCTACTTTACACAAATTATCT
The DNA here is from genome assembly GCA_004027475.1 of Anoura caudifer. Taxonomy (NCBI): domain Eukaryota; kingdom Metazoa; phylum Chordata; class Mammalia; order Chiroptera; family Phyllostomidae; genus Anoura; species Anoura caudifer. The sequence goes on along the minus strand of PVKU01000771.1, from coordinate 132,741 downwards.
TCAGCCAAGCAATTTTTCTAAAAGCTCTCAAGGAAAGCTGCCAATGTGTGCACTGTCAACAGAATCATGCCTAATAATCTTATTAGTTGAACGAGATTCTTCATTAAATTTGTTACATGGTTAGATGGATGTTGGTAACAGATGGTAGACATTGAAAGCAGCTCCTTAAAGCTAAAAGCTGTTAGCAAGAACATTTAGAATTTACAATGATGGATGATATACTATTCAATTTGGGGAAGGTGGTTGAATCTAATAGGGTGACCCAAGGGGTCAAGCTCAGGCTTAGTCCTGTTAACATCCCTTATGATTCTTGCAGCATGTATAACAGAATGCTAATAGAATCTGAAGATAATCCCAACTGAGAAGTGATCAAAATATTAACAAGGCAGGGAAAAGGAAGTTAAAGGAACTTGATATGGTTCAAGGTTTAAAGAGAATAGGGCAAGGAATTGCACAAGGTTTAAAGCAAAGAGATTTTTCACTGAGAAAGAGATGCAAATATGTTGTTGTAGGGAAGAACGCCAACACTTGCATCTTGATCTTGGGAAGAGAACCAAAAAGAACCTAGAAAATAAACAGAAGAGAAGTAACAAGTGATAATGCAGTCAGGGCAACAAACTGTCAGCAAAAGGTTCAATTGTGATTAGAGTGAAAATTGCAATTGACATGCTATCACTTGCTTAACAAAAAAGGGGGAGGAAGATGGATTTGTATGTTTGTGCACATATATAATATGCACACACAGAGAATATATCTGAAAGGATGCAGAAGATCATAAGAACCTTGTTTACCTCCAGTGAAATAAACTGGTAAATCCAGCCTACAAATTGTTATATTTAGCCACACATTATTAAACTTTAAGTATCTTTAGGCAAAATATAAACTCTCCAATTTGCATAATCCTCATTTTGTAATTTACCTTATATCCAACTGATTTCACACATTTATGCTATTTCCCTGGCCCTTAGAGAGAATTTAGTTGGCACTATCACACATGCCCAGTCATGTGTGATACATAGAAACAGATAAACAGGGAGATGTGGTAGAATAATTATTTTGATAGATTGTGCTTTCTGTACTCTTGCTGTGTCTGAGCCTATGTCTTTGTATCTGTCTTCAACACAAGGCAAGGCAGGTGAATGTATACTATGGGTTGATCACCCACAAAAAGCAAACCAGCCAGCATGGTGTCCCCTTTTCAATAAAGGAAAATATTTTAAAGAAATTTAAAATTGATTTCATTTTCATGGTAATATTGTAATGGGTAGTTTTTCACTTACTAAATAATTGCTCACTTTCCTACCCATCTAGTCCCCCCTTTACAGAGGCAGCCAAAGTCACCAGTTTATTATGCATTATTTCAAAAGTGGCCCATGCAGCTAAGTGATCACAGATATATCATCTTGGGGAAAATTTTGGAAAAATCCATTGTTTTTACTCAAGTACTATACAAATGAATTTTAAATGTATGGTTTTTAATGATGTGAATGGAAGTCACTTTCAATTTATTGTTGGAACACCACAGTGCTTGCTGTGACCAGTATGTGGACGTTTTGTTATAACGGTGGCCCCAGGGACCAAGCATTGCCTCACTCTTCCTGCTGTGGGGCAAGTGACAAGATCGGAAGCAAGGAGACCAGCAGCCTAACCAAATATTTCAAACAAGCAGATGGACTGCCTTAGTGCTTTTAATGGTATTCCTCTAATCTGATCATTATTATACCATGCCTTTCCTGTTGCTGACAAAAAGCCTACAGAGAATAGCTGGTTTCAAAAATGAAATGGGCTTGATGGTGAAAATGTGCAACCTTATAATTTCAGTGACAATTTATCTTAGTCAGAGCTAAGCGAATGCAAACCCAATCCATCATATTTGTACCTCCAAGTCTCCTAAACAATCCTGAAAAGACACAGTTATGTCTGCTTCTCCAAAGTCATTTATCATTTGTAAAGAGGGAGAGAGGGAAAGTAGTTTTCCGCATAATTAAAAATCAAGAGTTCCTCACTCCCTGCCGATGGCGATGCGGGGAGTCTAAGAGCTGTGGGTGTCACTGCTGAGGGGGCTGGAATGGGGGTCGAGTGTGTGTGAGGACAAGGGCACAGGTGAGATAAACATCCCTTCTTTAGTAACCAATGCAAAGGCCAACCACACTCAGAGGGGAATAGGGGAGAGGGGTCTCCCTTATCATCAGGAAGTTACCACCTGACTGGCGACCTCTGTGACCTGGGCCTGACTGGTGTGGGCGTGTTTAGGAAGCAGGGGCCAGCTCTCTTCTCTCTCCTGCCTCTTCCCTTCAGCGATCTAAGTGGTGTGATTGAGGCGTGCTGAAAGGTGAACCTGTCACACAAAGCTCCTCTCCAACAGTCGGCCAGAATCTGGAGATGCAACAGGAAAGGTCGAGACTCCCAGACGGAAGTCTCCCTCTTGATTTTGAGCTGTCACTATGCCAGGTAGCAAGACTTTCTTCTCTTATTCCAAAGGCTGGGATGCAGACTTTCCCAGGTTCTTCTCCAGCAAACCCTTCCTTCCCAGCTCCAAGTCAGGAGCACATGCTCTTGCCCACCCTGTGCTAAGAATTTGCCCCTGAAGTCAGGCAGCAGGGGGTCAGTCAATTTGCTGAAGATTCTCACCATTCTGGTTAGTCCTCTTTGCTTTGTCCCTGGGCTGGCCAGCTCACTCCTCACTCACCCACACAGGGGCCCCAAGGACACCTCTCATACCTTCTGGGACAAATCTTTGGCTCTCCTGAAGCCATCTAACCCCTCACCCCCAGCACCTATCTGCTTAAGTATTTTGCCAGTCATCTTTCACTCACCCACTCCCACTCCTGTTTCACTCTGTGTACATGGGGCTCAGAGCCCCCAGAGCTGACAAGAGACATGAACAGCACAGCACAGTTCAGTGGTGGGACCTGGGCATTGTCTACCCTCACCAGGTGACTCAGGAAAGGTGCTGCTGCTTCAGTAGCTACAAGGCAGCTGCCCCATTTTCCCCATTAAGAGAAACACCACAAAAACGTGCATTTCCATTTGTTGTAAAAAATCTCTATGGAGTAGATTAATCATCTTAGAGAATTCTACTTTTAAGGAGTTAGGGGAGTAAATGCCATCTAAAGGGTAATGAGGTGAACCAGCTTTGTTTCAATGAACCTGTCTGCTTTTCCCTCACTGAATATGGACCAGTTACATAAATATTCATAACCCAATTGGGCTGTGTTACACAAGACAGGCATTGCTTTAAAAAAGACCCTCAACCTTGGCTTTAGGAAAGCCCATCTAACTGAAAGCAAAGCCTAAGCATGATCAGGGAAAATGAGAATCAGTAACTCCCAGGCTTGCCTCACACCCAAGGGCTGCTGGGCTGGATAAACACTGGAGGCCTGGTGTTCAGTTTGTGCCTTGGGCTGTTTGCTAAAACAACACGGTACTGGAATAAAGAATGTTATCATAAGAAAAACAAGAAAAAAGTCTAATGGTTTCCAGACTTATGCCATGGGGGATAATCTGAAATTAGGATAAAATGCCTTGTTTAATGAGAGTGCCAACATTTCTAAAAGGACTTCAGGGAAAATTGGGGTGAAGGCCTGTAGGGTAGGACATTGCTCCAGCAGCAGCGAAGTCTCCAACACCCATGTCAGTTGTTCATCCACAAAAAGAATGTCTGAATTCCATTCCTGCAGGCTTCACCGTGCCCTCGGTGTTTTCTCTGGCCTCTCCCTGCCTGCCCTACCTCAAAGAGAAGCCACTTCTCCACCCTCTGTTCCCACTGCACCCCATCTACTCTCCTGGACCACACAAGCCCAGCACAACAGCACGGGTTGCCTTTAATCTTCTCCTGTCCACTCTCATCCCACACTTTTAGCAGCTAGTGGCTGCAGGCATCACACTCTCTGTATCAGGCAGATACACTCTCACAGGTATCTCAAAGATACCTCTCACCCTGGCAGGGTGGGTCAGTTAGTTGGAGCGACGTCCTGTGTACCAGAAGGTTGAAGTTTTGATTCCCTGTCAGAATACATACCTACCTAGGTTGTGGTTTGATTCCTGGTCGGGATGTATACAGGGGGCAACTGATTGATGTTTCTCTCTCACATTGATGTTTCTCTCTCTCTCTCTTTCTCTCTCTCTCTCTCTCTCTCTCTCTCTCTCTCTAAAATCGATGAACATATCCTTGAGTGAGGCTTTTAAAAAAAGATGCCTCTCACTTGAGTGATGGGTGCTGTGGAAGGCTAGCATACCTCTGAACCCAAGTCTTTGTCATTTCATCCAAACCTCATAGAACTGGAAAAGTCAGTGTTCATGCTGCCTGTCACTACCAGACCAACAGGTAGAGACAAGGATTGAGTCTTTATGGGTGCTTTATTCAAACGCTCGCAATCTGAGAAGACAGTGAGGTGGAGGACGGTTATGTACCCTAACACCTGTCTTAACATTTCATCTCAAGCCAACCTTTTTATAAGGAAAAGAAAAGAAGAAAAGGGTAGGGAAGAGGTTTGGAAAAAGGTTAATAAATTTCTTTTAAAAAAGATTAATCAGATAAGAGTTCCAATCCCAGGGGCAATTTTTCTAGTGTTTCTTTATCTGTTGATCAATAATTCTTAATCTGTCATGGACAATCCCTCCCTGGAACACAAAGGTTGAATTGCTTGTCAGCCTCCTGGAGTCTTGTAGGTCATGCATTCCAGTCCCTGGAATAACAGCTTTCCATATGCATTAATCACATAAGCCTATCACCTATAAAACTACAGCTCAAATCTTCAACTCTTGAGTTCTCCAATCACTGGTACAGTCCCCTCCCCTATACTAAATATAACAATTTGGGCAATAATAACTTGAGATATTTACAAAAATTCTACCATCAGGGACTATAATAGCAGGAAGTCAGTAGAAGGTGGGAGAAGGCATTACTGGGTGACTTCCACTGACATCCATCTGGAAGCAAACAGTCTATTTGTGTCAAAGTGTCAGGTGCATACAAATTGTGTATGTAATTATCAGGTATAGACATTGTTTATTGTTTTTCAGGGGCCGTATTTTTTTTGTGGTATCTTTATTTTATTAGAACAGAGTCCTATTCACCACTGAAACTACTTCCAGCTGGTCAGAGACACCACCACCCACCCTACAGAGAGATAGGCAATAGAGAGACGACTGTACCAGAAAGAGAACCAGAACGGGAGGGTGAGTGGTGTTCTGATGACTTTCTAGGCACTAACCAACCCATAACAACACTCCTACTCATTCATTATAAATTTTCTGTCATAGTGCATTTAGCTGGAAAACATCTGAAGCCAATTTTCCCCAAAAAAATACCAGATGAAAGTTTCGCTTGACTTTTTGCTATCACCTGAAGGTTTTCATTTAACACATAAGACAGCCAACATTTAGACTTGCTTTTGAGGTTTTCATTACAAAATGTTACTCCCCCCTCACTTGATGAGCTAAGCAGCTTTCCATACTAGTCACATGGACCTGCATGAGGCAAATGTTGAGTTTAAAGTAATTAAGAGGAGGGAATATTCCATTTTTTTATGCTTGGAGGGAATACATTAGTTATTTTTATTTTTAAAAAATCAAATCAAATGATTGAAAATAGCCACTGGATGCTTTGAAAGCAAAAACAGCTTAGACATCAGATAACTTAATCATATTATTTAATCATTTTCTAAATAACCAGCAACATATCCCAAACCTGAAAACCTAACATAAATGCACTTTGTAAGCTGGACACTGAAACTTGAGACTAATGAACAGAAGGTGGAAAATTATTTCATGACACAATATTGTTTTAAGCCTGAGAAAATACCAAAGAGCTTCAGAAGTCCCTTCAGACACTGATTCACCAGAAACAAACAAACAAACAACAACAAAAAAACCCTAAGAGCTTCTATGACCCAACCAAATATCTGTCCCCCAAATTAAGAAAGGCTGACATGTCCTTCCAGGTCATCACCCTGCCTCAAGCCAGAGCAAACACCATTCCAGAGAGAAAGAATCATCTATTTGTCAAAGCAGGAGCGATCTCAGCTTTCGCCTGGAAGCCTCAAGAGGCCTGCAGTCCGCACTGCCATCGTCTCCCACCGTTCATCTAACCTGAGTCTTGCTGGGAGTCAAGTCTGTTCACTCTTGCTTTATACTTAGTGAAGACAAAGAATAGTCAGTCACCTTCTTACACTAATAACCTGTCATAAACTTAAGACTGTATTATGCCTAATAGCAGACCTTTTCCTTTTTCTTTCTTTTTTTAAATCGTCACTCAAGGGTATGTTTATTGATTTTAGAGAGAGAGGAAGGGAGGGAGGAAGGGGAAGTGGGGGAGAGAGAGAGAGATCAATGTGAGAAAGACACATCGATTGGTTGCTTCCCCTACATGTCCCAACTGGGAGCTGAGCTGTACCCTGACTGGGAATTGAACCTGCAACCTTTTGGTGTATGGGACAATGCTCCGACCAACTGACCCACCCAGCCAGGGCCAGAGCTTTACCTTGATGAATCATCCCCAGTCCTTTCCCATCTCCTCTCAGGCTTATTATTTTTTTTAAACTCTCTAATCACTCCTACGGCTCTCCTCTGAACAGTCTTCACGTGCCCCTCAGGGTGCAGAGTCAGGGCCTGGGTGTTGCATTCCAGCTGTGCACTGACAGTGCTGATTTGAATAAAGTTACGCCTAACAGACCCGGCAGAGACACGGGAGGAACAAAGACTAGAGAAGCGAAGTCCCAACAGACTTCCAGTCTTCACTTCTAGTCTCGTAATAAGTTCCCAAGTTTGCTCCACTGTTTTCTGACACTTACAAACTTTTTCTCACAAATCCAACACCTCTCTTTAGCAGCTACTCCCAAACATAGCTGCTTTGAAACTCACAAGGCACAGGGACAGAGCAAGGCAGAAAGGTCTTACCAGCAAAATACCAAGCTTTGGCCGTTTGACCCTGTCTGGAGACTGTGTCCTGACCCACCTTCAGCTTCTTGACTCCTATGGATTTGGCAGTCTCTGCTAGCCCTACCTAGATGACTGATCCGTTATTATCTAGATAACAGCCAACTCACCCCAATGGCGCAGCCCTACCCGCCTCCTCAGCCTTCGCCAGGGTCACAACCATGTATTCCAACGCCATCATTTCACAGAGGTGGAAACAGTGGCTGAGAAAAATGTAAAGTACATCTAAAAGTGCAGCCCCAACACATCCTGTTCGCTTGGCTCCTGCTAACCAGCCCACAACTTGCTCCAGAGTCAATGAATTCCTTAGCAATACCTAAATTATGATGGAATTTGCTATGCCGATATTTAGCAGTGTGACCTTCAGCAAAGTGTCTTTGGTTCTCCAGCTCTGTCTCTTCCTGTTTCTCCGGCATTTTGTTTCTCTGAACACCAGCCCAACCCTGTGGACGAGGAGCTCAATGGCCAATGGCTTTGACTGTCAAATCACAAGATCCCTCTTGTCTCTGATTTCAGTTTCCCTTTAAAGAGCTACAATTAAAAAAAATAAAGTCAGCTTGCACATATATGAAAAAATAAAAATAAAAAAATAAAGAGCTATTTGTTTGAATTCTGTGACTATTAACAGGAAGAACGGCTTCCAGGCAACATATCTCAGAGAGATTGTTTCCTAGAAACAGGAGGACTCTTTCTCACTAACTGCTCACTTTATCCTTATCAGAAAGGGGTGAAAAGGATCCTGCTTAATATTCAGAAGTTGTGAATCCTACTCAAACTCCTGCTCTTCTAGCTTAAAACCATTTTATAGCATTTTGAAAATTCTTTTATTTCCACACTATATAAATATTATTTCTGAAATTATTTTCCTTCCTCCTTTCCTTTCATTCTTTTTTTTTTCTTAAAAAAAGATTTTATTTATTTTTAGACAGAGGAGAAGGGAGGGAGAAAGAGAGGGAGAAAAACACTAATGTGTGGTTGCCTCTGTGATTGTGTGTGATTCCAGCCCTCAACCCAGGCATGTGCCCTGGCAGGAATCAAACAGGTGATCCCTTGGTCCACAGGCTGGCATTCAATCCACTGAGCCACACCAGCCAGGGCCCATTCTTTTTTCTTTTTTTTTTCTTTCTTTCCTATCCTGCTCCTGGTCCACATCTCTGCATTATTAACACCCTCTGAATTCCTGTTTTCATCTTCATGTATTTCCCCAGTTTACTGTGTGATATCAAGTCTGAGTCTCCACTACTCTGGCTACCTTTACCTTTTCCTTTACCTTTACCTTTTCCAAACTCCCATTTCAGGGCCCTTCAAGAACTGAATCCAGTTTTATTTTCATTTCACTCCCCATTGATCATTAATACTTCTCCTGAGCATGTATCTTTTATTTTAATAATTGGTCATATCAGAGGAGAACTAACTTGACTTTCTCAAGCAGTTTTGTTGTAAATATTTTGTATCTTATTCTATTTCTAGCCTCCCCTCTGTAGTCTACTCACATTTGTTGGGAAATTACACCTAATCTATTATCCAGAAAATGGAAATATAATACTAAGTGGCTTGCTGCAGCTTCCATTTCTTTGATAATGCCATAGAAATTTATAACACTTAAAAGCCAGTTATCCCTAGGTCATTTATCCTCGAGAAAGAACAAGTTTATTCTTGTGGAGCAGAATCTATAGCAGATGGAGATCTCACGTTTAAGACAGGCACCCTTTATGCACGGCATCAGGGCAGCCTGTAAGCGCCAGCATCCGTGCAGGGCCCCGATGGTGTGAAGCCCATTAGACGGAGGCAGGTGGGCTCTTAACATTCAGAGGTATGGGCCAGTATTCCAGTAATTCACTTCAGATTCCATGCCAGATGTGGTTTCACAGAGAGATAATGAACCCCTTCAAACAATAGGGAATAACTGAGAAAAGTCATTATGTCACTGTTAAAAAATGTCCTCGATTATCCTGCCCTAGCTGTTACCTAATCTGAGTTTTATTTCTAAAGGCTCCTGAGTGGAAAGACTTAAGCATTGCACATACCTAGCTCATGAAGTAATTGCTTTCAATGTACATCAGATAGTGGTAGCAGAATGTGAGCAACTGGGGAATGGGAGGTGGGGGTGAGGTAACTGGGGAATGAAGTAGCAGCTAAAGAAATAATGTTAAATCTACACCCAACTTCACAGAGCTCTTTTTCTCTAACACCAGCTGGAGAAAAGGCAAAAATCTGGCAGATGAGGGCTGTTTATAGAACACCAGCTGGCCTGAGGTGACTTCTCCAGAGCCATCTGCCTCCAAAGGGGTCCTCACCTGGGCTCTCTGCTGCTTTCTGTGGGAGGCCCAGGCTAGGAGCTATACTGACTCCCACTGACATCCACATCCCCAGGCGGCCTGTAGCAACCAGTTGTCCAGGTATTAGATTCAGCCTCTCAGCCTCAAGCAACTGTGTAACTAACCTTTCCTGATGACCTCCTTTCAAGCCTTCTGCTTCCACTTAGCTCTTCTGAGTTAGCAGTTCTCTTAAATTCCTGACAAAAAGAAGCATTGCAGGCAGACATATTTCATGTCACTGAAAATCGATCTTCCACATCCTCCTAATAAAATATCATGCAGCCATTTGAAATGATGGTTATATTTACTGACTAAAAAAGTTGCCACTCATTAAATTGAGAATGCAGATAATAAAACATTGATTTAACAATGCGTTTAATAAATGTTTATATGAATATACTTTTAAAAACATTAAAAGTCCACAAGGTCTTACATATTAACTGTGATCACCCCATTAAGTCCTGTGCTGATCTGATACCATAATAGTTATTGCAATATTATTGACTATATTCCCTATGCTGAACTTTATATCCCTGTGACTGTTTTTATATCTGGCAATGTGTACTTCTTAATCCCTTCACCTTTTTCACCCAGTCCCCAAAACCCTCTCCCCTCCTGCAACTATCCGTTTTTGCTTGTTTATTTATTTGTGTTTTATTATATATTAAATCGCTGTGTTGTGCACCTGCAATTAATGTAATAGTGTGTGTCAACAGTAACAGAACAATTTTAAAAAATTAAGATCACAAAAAAAAGTAAATGTATAATTATCATTAAAATATTAGATAATTTCCTCAGGACAGATGGCTGGAAGTAAAATAATACAATGAAAAGATCTGATTATTTTGAGAGCTACTACTAATAAAAGGTTATAGTACTTTTAAAAAAACAATATTAACTGTGGTAATCTCTGGAGAGTGGAATTACGGGTGTTTTTTTTCCTGTGACACCCCTACCCCTTGATTTCTAATTATTTGATGAATATGTACTACATGTGTCATTTTTTAAATAACAAGAGAAAGAAATTCAGCCTGTATGCGGAGCGATGTTTTCGCCCCTTTTTTACTTTGGGGTTTTACGAGACAGCGGTTGTTGAAAACGGGCATTCCAGTTCCCTCACTCTGGAAGAAATCCCCATTGGCCACAAGAGCTCCTGGAATGCTCCGTGCCCTGCAGAGGAGCAAAGAGCCTCACACTGAAAACTGAGGCCTCGGAGAACCACCGATGACACAGAAGAACCGCAGGAGGCCGAAAGGGGGAAGTCCACGTAACGAGGCTTTAAGGATTTGTTTAAAGGAAGTAAAAGTACCCGTTTAAAAATATATACATATTGATTTTGAAACTGTTTCTATGACCTTTCCTTGATGATCACAAGTAGATAGAATTTTATTCCTAATCATCATGAAGTGCTTTTTGTCTTCCTGCCACCTCGACTTAATACAAAACGTCTGCTGCCCTTGGACGAGCCCCAGTTCTCCCACGCTCCAGGCTCACCCTCCACTCTGATGCTATGCTTGACAGTATTCTTTCCGTTAGGCTCTCTGCGCTTCACAGCACCTATACGACTTGTTTGCTTTCAATAATATAAAAGATTTATGTGGTTATTTAATTTTTAATGAGTGTGTAGCTTCACGTCCTAAGATGTAAGTTCACCACCAAGACATTCTGCTAGTTTTTCCCCAAACATATTTTTCCTTCTTCCGTAGTAACAGAGCTCCCGATTTTACCCAGGGCACTTAGCCACCTGGAACAAAGGCCGTATTTTCTAGCCTCCTTGCTGCTAAAGTTGGCAACGCGACTGAGTTCCTGCCAATGTGATATCAGCAAAGAGGCTCTGTGCAACTTGCAGGCAGTGCCTTCGTTTCTTCCTTCTCTTGCAAGGGTTGATGGATGGCTGCCGCTCAAGCAGTCAGCTGGGCCCTGAGGTAAATGCCACATGCCAAGGAACACAGGATAGTAACACACAAGCAAACTGGGCCCTGATGATATTATAAATCTTTCCTAATAGGCTGGGCTACTTTGATCTAGATTTATCTTATGCCAGAAGTAAATCTCCATCCATGTCAAGTCATTGTTACTTGGAGGTTCCTGTCACTGATGAACCTAATCCTGACTGGCAAAAACAATGACCATATTTTCATTTACTCCACAGATATTTCCTGAGCCCCACTGTGTGCTAAGCACTGTTCTGGCTTTGGAAAAACAGTGAACAAAGCAGGCGGAGCCCTCTCCTCCCCTCCTGTCGTGGAGCCTACATTGCAGCTCAGCATCCACACGGCTCCCAGCACAGTGCCGGGCACCTAGGAGGTGCTGACCGAGTCAACCACGAGCCCTCGTGTTGATCTTTGGGTTGGAAACTGATTTTGTCTTCATAAGTCTGAGAATCTTTGTACAAAGAACACTCAAAGAAAAAAATCACTACTGCTTTTCAAAAGAAATAAAATATTTAATCAACCTTTCCTTGTTACCATACATCCCCATCCTCCCACAAAAGCAGGTAAACACATGAGCAAAGCTTACTGTTGTCTTTTAAAACACAGCACACGATGATGGCACCGTGAGCTTGGCTGGGCACAATGCGTTGTTGTGCCGCTCCTTGCCCTCTGTGCCTCCATTTTTTTATCTGTGATGGGATATGGATAGGACTGCTGTGAGAGCTAAATGAGATCATGCCTTACAAATGGTTAATGAATATTAGCTATACTCAGTGGACAATCAATATTAACAGCTTAAAAAATGTTCATAATCTTTAATTCAGAAATTCCATTACTGGGATTCTATCCTAAGAAAATAATCCTAAGTATGAGGGGAAATTTGTTGGGAAAAATATAAGCTGATCCCAGAGTCATTTATAATAGGTACAAACTGAAGACTTACTGACCTTTCCCTGCCACTGGGCCTTCCATCCAATGGTGAGCTGAGGCCTAGCTCTCTGGCCCAAGCTGAGATTTAACAATTCAAGACTGGAAGGGAGGATGCAGACAGGGTGGGGAAGAGGCTGAGAAGACTGGAGAACTTAAATCCAACTTCCTGGCAAGGCAGACTTACAAGAAGGACTGGTTCAAAATGTCAAGTACATCAGGGGAAGAGCAGAGTCAGAGAGCCAAAATGAAGTTGACCCCTGAGATCTCAGCCTCCTTGAGGGAACATTCTAGAATGTAGATGCTGGAGATATGCCCTGAGAACTGGTGGGAAAGAGAAGGACGAACCCTCCACAGAGCATCTCAGGCACAGCTGGTGGGTAGGCCAAGAAGTGCCGGGTCCTGAATAGAAACAAAGTAACTTTCCATCCTGAGAGGAGTGGCTAAATAAATTATTGAAAGGACAATAAGATATTATGTAACCATTATAAATGCTGATTAGAAAGACTATGGTAATCAGAAAAAAATACTTGACTGTTACCAAGTACATAGGTTTATGTACATATAGCATAAATGATTGCGGGGGGGGCGTGTAAGGGGGCTAAATGGTAATGGAAAAAATACAATAAAAATTATCAGTAAATAAACAAACAAATATGAAGATAAGTCATTGTAATCCCCATATATCTATAACAGATATAATGAGGCTCAGACTGCAAGTAAATAAGAACAAAAAATTATAGCTAAACCAAGGGGCCAAGACTGATTGCTAAGGGGTCACTGGGAACATTATGCTAGAAAATTTCATGGAGATGTGTTCTAAATCTAACAAATAGGATATTTTACCCAACAATGTTAATATTACTATGATCTATGGTTTAGAGCAGCACTGTCCAGTAGAAACATAATGTAACCCACAAATTTGAGCCATCTAAGAATTCATAAATTTTCAAATAAAAAGTAAAAATAGAAAAAATACTGGACTATTGCCAAGTACATAGGATAATGAACATGTAGTATCTGTGTTTTATACATGTGTATATATATAGATATAAGTACATATTACATTTATATGTAAGTATCCATATATGTATGTCTGTATATCATACATACATATGTATACACATACACAATACCAACTATGGCATATGCATAGAAAAAATACTTGGAGGAATCACATCAAAATGCTTTAATAATTGTTTGATTAGAAAGGTAAAATAATGATAATTTACCTTTTTCCTTTATTTGTTGTTTTGTTTAATGTGTAGAATTTTAATAACTTTTATATTTAAAAACTTGGGTGTGAGGACAAAAAAATAGGCCTATTTATCTAAATGTTACAGTGCTACTCTTCCAGAAATGTGTTTCTCAAGAATAAAATATGTGAGTCTTAGGCAATGAGCCATATCTGCAGCCTCCTAAATCCTTTCCTCCAAAATATCAACTGATGAGATTCCAGAGAAAGAATGTTCCTCCTCTGGACTAGTTTTGGCTCTTTGGGAATAAGTTTAACTCTTTCCTGACATGGGATGTCATTTAAGGGACAATACTTAAAAAATAAATATAAAAACTCATTTATGGAACACATACTTCATGGTTAGCAATTCAGTGTGGTCCTTTCCAAAGGTTCTAACTTACTCTTAGGATACATTTCATTCACACATGATGTAAAGTCATAAAAGAGGAAGTAAAATGCTACAAATATAAGTACGGTTACATTCCTTATATTATATAATTTTTTTTCATTCCTTTTATGAACTTGACAGAATGACTGTCATTTCAGTCCCTGAATACCCCAGAGTACAAGTTCATGTGCGATTTTGGTAATTCTACAGCTGTGATCAGATCAATTAATCTATTCAAAAGATTGACCACATGATTACCAATACCGAACGTTGAACTTTCTGAATCAAATCAATTCAGGCAAATATTTAGAATACTATCCTTGGCTGTCAAAGATTGATTTTAAATTTAATTAAAAAAAATTTTTGAAGTTCCTTTAGAACACAAGTGGCAAATACAAGGCCCACAGGCCAAATCCAGCCCTTCACCTTGGTTTGTTTGTTTTTTTAAATATATTGTATTGATTATGCTATTACAGTTGTCCCATTCCCCCCATCATTCCCCTCCACCCTGCACACCCCCTCCCACCCACATTCCCCCCTTTAGTTCATGTCCATGTGTCATAAGTTCTTTAGCTTCTACATTTCCTACACTATTCTTGCCCTCCCCTTGTCTATTTTCTACCCACCGTCTATGCTACTTATTCTCTGTACCTTTTCCCCCTCTCTCCTCCTCCCACTCCCCTGTTGCTGACCCTCCATGTGATCTCCATTTCTGTGTTTCTGTTCCTGTTCTAGCTGTTTGCTTAGTTTGCTTTTGTTTTAGGTGTGGTTGTTAATATCTGTGAGTGTGCTGTCGTTTTACTGTTCATATTTTTGATCTTCTTTTTCTTAGATAAGTCCCTTTAACATTTCATACAATAAGGGCTTGGTGATGATGAACTCCTCTAACTTCACCTTATCTGAGAAGTGCTTTATTTTCCCTTTTATTTTAAATGAAAGCTTCCCTGGATAGAGCAATCTTGGATGTAGGTCCTTGACTTTCATGACTTGGAATACTTCTTTCCAGCCCCTTCTTGCCTGTAAGGTCTCTTCTGAGAAATCAGCTGACAGTCTGATGGGAATTCCTTTGTAGGTGACTGTGCCCTTATCCCTTGCTGCTTCTAGAATTCTCTCCTTCATTTTAATCTTGGCTAATGGAATTATGATGTGCCTTGGTGTGTTCCTCCTTGGGTCCAACTTCTTTGGGACTCTCTGAGCTTCCTGGACTTCCTGGAAGTCTATTTCCTTTGCCAGATTGGAGAAGTTCTCCTTTATTATTTGTTCAAGTAAATTTTCCACTTGTTGTTCTTCCTCTTCCCCTTCTGATACCCCTATAATTCAGATGTTGGGATGTTTAAAGGTGTCCTGGAGGTTCCTAAGCCTCTCCTCATTTTTTGAATTCTTGTTTCTTCCTTGTTTTCTGTTTGGTTGTTTCTTTCTTCCTTCTGGTCCACTCCATTGATTTGAGCCCCAGTTTTCCTCCCATCTCTATTGGTTCCCTGTGCATTTTCCTTCATTTCACTTATTGTAGCCTTCATTTGTTCCTCTAATTTTGACCAAAATCAACCAATTCTGTGAGCATCCTGACCACCAGTGCTTTGAACTGTGCATCTGATAGGTTGGCAATCTCTTGGTTGCTTAGATAAATTGGCTCTGGGGCTTTGATCTGTTCTCCCATTTGAGCCATTTTGTTTTTTTTTGTTTGTTTGTTTGTTTGTTTTTTTTGTCTGGTCACGGCTATTACGTAGTGAGGGGTGGAGCCTTAGGTGTTCCCCAGGGCGGGGCAGCCCAGTTGCTGAGTAGTGACGCTGTATGCGGGAATGTGGTCAGAGAGGGAACAATGGCGCTTGTTCCACTCTCTCTGGGATTCCAGTCCCTTCTGCTGTTTTCCTCAAGCAAATTGGGCCCTTCTGGCGCTGATTTCCATGTGGTGGGCTTGTATACATCCTAGGACCCTGTGGGTCTCTCCAATAAACTCTCCTGTGAGGCTGGGATTCTCTCCTGGCACCTCAACCCCCACAAGTGTTTTCAATCAGTATTTTTAGGTTTTATTTCCCAGCACTGGGGCCCTGGGTTGCGAGGTCTGTCTCACTCCCCATTTTTGCCTGCATTATCTGTGTGGGAATGTGGGACTGCCTGGTCAGCCAGCTGGTGCAGCCACACTGGGTCTGCCCGTTGCCACCCTGTGCCTGGAGGTCCACTAGCCTCCGCCTGTGCACCCAGGTCTACCAACCTCCACTTTTTCCTGCCACAACTCTGCCCCTCTTACCAGTCTGGATGAATGGTTGTCAGACTTCTGTACAGTTCAATTTTCTGTTAGTTCTGGTCGTTTTCTTGTTTCTAAATCTTTGTTGTCCTTAATTTTGGATATGCAAGGAGGCACAGTGTGTCCACCTACACCTCCATCATGGTCAGAGCTCTACCTTGTTTTATCTGGCCCGGCACCTTGTTTCTACCCAGCAGCAGCGCCAAGCTCTTGCCTAACTATCAAGGAGCAGTTACATTTATATAGTCCTAAAGTTACATTCCGGCCCTTTGAAGGCAACCACGAGGCTGATGTGGCTCCCAGTGAAAATGAGTTTGACATCCTTGCTCTAAACAGTTGGGGAAATGTGAATGTGGAATGGTTATTAGATAAGATTAAAATACATGGAAAGACAGAGAGCCATCACTTTAAAAATCAAGTAACAAAACAGTAACTAAGGTGTGACCTCATTCTAGGGACAAAAATACACACACATAAATGGAATGGGGCCTGGAGTCACACAACAGTGAAGGGTGGCAGGAATTATCTTTGGATAATAAAAAGTGTTTTTACTTTCTTATTTTTTGCCTATTTGTATTTTTCACTTTCTAAATACACATATATTGTATTTGTAATAATAAAAGATTATCCAAATTTTTTTAAAAAGCTCCCCTTCGGTTTAAAAATAGCCCTGTGTATTTCCTGGCTATGTACGATATTCAGAATAAAATGCCAGAATCCACTAGAAAGCCAGAAATGTGGCAATAGCCTCCTCTTAAATAAGGAATATAAATTTAAAAAAGAAATTCCCATAGGAAAAAGTTGCTCTTGCAAGGTTCCCTGTCCAAGTTTGCCAGTTCAAAGGCTTAATACATTTTGCATAAGATTTGGATAAATAGATTTTAGGGCTGTTTACCAAAACCAAATTCATAGTCCCATCATTTTGACATAACCCATCATTAATCACAATCTCCCGGTGAAAGTTTCCAGGCCGCCACTCTCCAGCCTCATATCTGTCGATAGCATTCCCTCCGAAATAAACCAGCTAGCTGAACGAGTGGTATTGGACTTTTTAAAATATTTTGGTAACCCTGAAATATTCATCAGTTATAGTTAAACAGATGAACAGAGGTAAATTATTCATTGACCGCTTCAGCTGTAATGATTCCAAAGCAGCTGTTATTTACCTGGGCAACGGTCCTCGAAACAATTCTGAGTCAGATCTGGGCTCCATGCTGCTACTCCTTATGTTTAACAGAGGTTGTAGCAGCTCCAAAAAAGCATTGTGGGCCAAGGAGTAAATAACCATTTTCAAAAGTGTAATTATATACTGTATTTGTATTATAATCGGAGATATGATGATCAGGTAAATAATTAAAAGTGATAGGTCTGACGCTAAACCAAATGACTCCCAAGGAAACAAAAGGCACTTTTCGGCCACCTTCCAAGCAATATACAGATGTGTAGAGAATGCTATTTTTTCTTTACACCAAAAGAAAGAATGTATAGAAATAATTATATAGCTCCACTCTACCCTCCAAATTAAAGGTTTGCACTCAGAAGGAAGTAAAATAAAATTGACTGTGCCAATCTTAAACACACACCCTCTTCAACATTGATAAAGGATTTTCTTGCTTGTAATGACTCTTACTATTGCATGAGATTTTGAAACAAGAAGACAGAAAGCCAGTGTTTTTCAGAGCGGACAGGGAGAGATTCTGGGGCAAGCACATGATTGGCTAGCCTGCAGGACTCTGCTGGGTCTTTGAATTTTCTCCATGTTAAAAATAAATGAGTCCGCGGGTTCTGATTCTGCCATCGCAGTGTGAGCCCACCAAAGCCTATCCCTCCTACTGATTATGACTGAAAACTCTGACAAAAATATGGGGAGAATAAACTACCTAAGGACTGCAAAACCAAAAAGCTGATGGATCAGCTTGGGGTTGGGCGGGAAGTTTTTTTTTTTTTTTCTCTTTTCTTATACAGCTTTATCCTGAGGGCAGGTCCCAGTTTGAGTGGTGTTTGCTATAAGCAGTTAAAATTTCAAAGTAAATACATCTTTCTAGCCAGAATGTTAACCCTATGAGGTACAGTGAGTGGGAGTAATCTCAGGGGAGAAAGAAATAGACAAAAGGGTCCCCTAATTTTGTGTAAGAACTCTTGGCTCAATCTACCATCTGAACCAAGCATGCAAGGTACAGACTCAAACCAGCACAGAACAGGCTTTGGAATTTAAATGAGATAGGAACTACCTGTGCAAGTCTCAGACTAACCCCTGAACTATGAATGTGTAGGACAGACACAAAGTAGCATAGCAAAGACATAGGATTGAACTGGGATGTAAGCCACTGCCCACTAAGGTAAAAGAAGAACTTAGGGTCAGAGCCTCACTGGGTTCACTGCCTGCTAAAGCAGAAACATCAACACTCTCCTAAGGATTCTGAAAGGACTCAGAACCTACACAACATTACATTGACAATGGTCAGGACACAATCTGAAATTACTTGACAACCAAAGAAGCAAGAAAATATGACCAATTCTCAAGAGGAAAACAATAGACAGATGTCAACCTCAAGATGACCTAAATGTTGAAATTTTTTAGTTTAAAGGACCTATTATAACTATGATCCATTGGTTAAGGAAAACACATTGGAAATAAATGAAAAGGTAGAAATTCTCAACAGAGAAATAGAAACTACAAAATAATTCCAATTGGAAATTTTAGAACTGAAAAATACAGTATCTGAAAATTTTTGAAAATTCATTGGATGTTCTTCCCCAGGAAGCCTACTCCAGCCACTGGGGCTGGCACCCTGTCTCCAGCAATCCCTGCAATGTCCCAGCACGTTGTGCGAGTACTCAACACCAACACCCATGGGCATGGGAAGTAGCTTTTGCCATCACTGCAATGAAGGGAGTGGAGCTCAGAGCTCAGTAGAGTCAAGGAAAGCAGATATCGACCTCACCAAGAGGGCAGGAGAGCTCACTGAGGATGAGGTGGAACTGGGTGGGATCACCATGGTGCAGAATCCATGCCAGTACAAGATCCCAGACTGGTTCTTGAACAGACAGAAGGATGTGAAGGGTGGGACATACAGTAAGGTCTTGGCCAATGGTCTGGACAACTTCTGTGAAAGCCTGGAGCAACTGAAGAAAATTCAGAGGGCTGCGTCACTTCTGGGGTCTTTGTGTTTGAGGCCAGCACACCAAGACCACTGGCCACTGGAGTCACACTGTGGGTGTGTCCAAGAAGAAATAAAGCTGAGGGCCTTGTCTGTTAATAAATAGTTCATATACCAAAAAACAATTAGTGGAGGGGCTCAATAGCAGAATGTAAGAAAAAATGAAAATAGATCAATAGAAATTATCCAGATTGAAGAAAAGAAATTTAAAAATTGAAATATAAATGGACAAAGTTTTCCAGACCCTTAAGACAATATCAACAAGCCTAGGATTGGAATTCTACAAAACAATTACTATAACTAATATATGAATTGAGCAAAGTGCGAGGCTTGGGGTTAATATACAATATTAATTGTATCCGTGCAAACCACCAGCAAACAATTAGAAAATGAAATTTTCAAAATTTCTATTTATAGTATCATCAAAAGTCATAAAATATTTAGAAATAAATCTAACAAAAAGTGACCAAGATCTCTACACTAAAAACTACAAAATATTGCTAAAGAAAGTTAAAGACAAATAAATGGAAAGATGCAGTACACTCAGATTGAAAGACATTATTTTTAAGATGGTAATATCCCTATAGAGATCTATAGTCCATATAATACCAGTAAGAATTTCAGCAGGGTTTTGTTGCTGTTGTTGTAGAAACTGACAACTTGATTGTAAAATTTATATGATAATGCAAAGGGTCTAGAATAATCAAAGGAAGTAAGAAGAAAGAGAAAAGCAAAACTGAAAGACTTGCTCTACCTGATTTCAATACTTACTATAAAGCTACAAAAAATAAAGAGTTTGATATTAGCGAAAAACTAGGCATATGGATCCTGTCAATGGTTGTTTTTTGTTTGTTTGTTTGTTTTACAAAGATGCCAATTCAGAGGGCAAAGTCATTTCAACAAATAGTAGGCCAACTGAATATCCATTTGGAAAAAGTGAGTATCTATCCTTACTTCACATCATACCCCCAAATTAATTCCAAATAAATCATTGACCATTACGTAAACCTAAAACCATAAAACTTTTAGAAAAGGGTAAGAAAAAAATCTTCGCAATTTGGCCAAGTTTTCCTAGATGAGACATCAAAATCACAAATCATAAAAGAAAAAATAGGAAATTGAACTTGATCAAAATTTAAAGTTTGTTCTTCAGAAGGCACCATTAAGAAAGTGAAAAGACAGGCCACAGAGAAAAAAATATTCACAACATATATCAAAGGACTTTGACATGGAATTTATAAAACAAACTCTTACAATTCAAGAATGAGAAACCTCAAAACCCAATTTTTTTGAACTTTAAAAAAAAATTTATTTATTTATTATGTATTTATTTTCAGAGGGAAGGGAGAGAGAAAGAGAGGAAGAGAAACATCAATGTGTGGTTGCCTTTCGTGTTCCCCTCCCCACCTCACTGGGGACCCAGCCCACAACCCAGGCATGTGCCCTGACTGGGAATCAAACTGGCAACCCTTTGGTTCGCAGGCCAGCACTCAGTCCAATGAGCCACACCAGCCAGGGCCCAAAACCCAATTTTTAAATGGACAAACTATTCAAAAAGACACTTCACCAAAAGACACAGAGATAGCCAATAAGTACATGCAAAGATGTTCAATAGTAAAATTCACCAGTAAAATTCAAATTAAAACCACAATGAGATACCATTACACATCCATTAGATTGGCTAAAATTAAAAAGGCTGAGCATGACTAATTATAGCAAGAACATGGAGCAGCTGAAACTCTGATATGTTGCTGGTAGAAATGTGAAGTGGTACAACCAGTTTAGAATATATATTTTTGCAATATCCAGAAAAAATTAAACATACACCTATATAAGACCAAGGCATTCCATTCCTACATATTTACCAAAGAGAAACAAAGACATTTTTCCATATAAACACTTGCGCATGAAGGTTCTTCACAGCTTTATTTGTAACAGCCACAAACTGGAAATAACCCAAAAGTCCATCAACAAGTGAATGGGATAAACAAATTGTTATATATCTATACAAAGGAATACGACTCAGCAATAAAAAGGAATAAACTATTGAGACTTACAACAACATGGACAAACTTAAATATCACTATGCAGTATGAAAAATTCAAGCAAAAATAAGTACACAGTTTAATTCCATTTATATAGAATTACAGAAAATACAGAGTAATCTAGAGCAGCAGAAAACAGATTGGTGGTGGCCTGCAGACATGGGTTGGAGGAAGAGATGGATTACAAAGGGCCTCAAGGAAACTTATGAGAATGATGAAATTGTCAGTTATATTGATTGTGGTGATTATGCAGGTGTAATACATATGTCAAAACAGAGCAAACTATATAGTTCAAATATGTGTATTTTATTGTGCCTCAATAAAATTTTACCAAAAATAAGAAGGGAAAATAAGACCCTAGTTATAGGCAAAGGCAACGGGTAGTTCAGTGGTTTCTGGTTCCAGCCCTATAGCAGACTAGATAACCCAATCATCTCACTGTAAACCATTTAGAATGATGCCTAAACTATCAGCATTCTCTTAAGTGTGTATGGACTTCATTGGAAAGGAAGACACCCAAGTTTGCCCCACCCTTGGAGAGCAAGAGAGACTGATGGTTGCTTCCTTAAGCAAGTGGCTTCAGTATAAACAGTCACTCACGGACAAGGACTTCACCCTCACAGGGTAGGATTTGGGACTGAGACTCCCACATTGCTGAGTGCACCCTTAGTAGAAGGTTGGTACAGGAAAAAAATCCACTCACTGGCCCAGGATGAAAATAAGGAAGCTCTTCCACCTTGGGAAAGGTCTCCTCTGAAAACATGTACCACAGCTATCCTCGTGTGGGTTTAGAATTTGAATTTATTACCTCTGTAGTCAGGTAAACCCAAAGTAGAGAAATTAACTGGAAAGGTGGTCCAGCCTGGTGATCCCCTTGAGGCACCTGGCACAGAGCTTCTCCCTATAGCAAAATCCTTAGTAATGCCTCACTAAAAATGGACTCAATACAAAGGAAGTAACAAAACACACACACACACACACACAAAAAACTAGAAAGGCAGTATGTGTGCAAATATATAGCACTTGGAGTAACATTGTTGTTGCTAAATAAAAGAATTTTTCTAAGCGGGGCAAATAAATAGCCCATAAAATCTGGTAACTTTTTTCCAAGGAAATACTTGGAATCCCATTAAGAAAGAATTGGGGTTCAGTCAAGAAGGAGGTATAGGTAAACACAGCCCCCCTCCTCTCACAACCACAGCAAAAATTACAACCAGACTACAAAACAAATATCACCCAGAATCATCAGAAATTGAGTTGTATGGAAGTCCAACAACCAAGGAATTCAAGAAGTCACATTCATCCAGATGGGCAGGAGGAGCGGAGATGCAGGGATGCAGAAAGGCTCCGCACCCACATGTGGTGGATAAAAATCAGAAGGCATACCTTGGGAGCCAAGGATCCCAGCCCCACATCAGACCACCCAGCCCAGGGTTCCAGTGCCAGGAAGATAAGTTCCCATAAATTCTGGCTGTAAAAATCAGTAGGGGTTGGGATGATGGAAGAAACTGTGGGATTCTCAGGAGTCTTCTCTTAAAGGGCCTGCAACAGACTCAGGACTTACGCAGACTCACTGCCTCTGGGCTTTAGCACTGGGGCAGTAGCTGGAAGGGAAACGGTGGCATCCAGGGAGAAATTGAAGTGCCCAGCATCAGGGCGAGTGCTGGGGGACAGCTTCCTCCCCAGAAAAACTCCAGAGGCCAGGCAGTGGCATTATCCCCTTTCCACGCCCTCCCACACACAGAGTCACAGAGCAACACCATATTAGAGACTCTATCAACCTGGTTCACACAGTTGCCCCACCCTGGCGATTACCTAAGGCTCTGCCCATCCAACTTACTGGTGGCTTTTCTACAACAGGCCATGCTACTAAGAAAGGGAGTCAAAGCAGCTCTACCTAATACACAGAAACAAACTCAGGGAGGCTGCCAAATTGAGGAGACAAAAAAATATGGCCCAAATGAAAGAACAAAACTCTACAAAAACAACTAAACAAAAGGGAGAAGCAATCTATCAGATGCAGAGTTCGAAACACTGGTTATTTGGATGCTCAAGGGACTTACTGAATACTTCAACAGTATTAAAAAGACCCAGGCAGAAATGAAGGTTACATGAAATGAAATAAAGAAAAATTTACGGGGAACCAACAGTGGAGAGGATGAAGGCAAGAATCAAATCAATGATTTAGAACATAAGGGAGAGAAAAACATTCAATCAGAACAGCAAGAAGAAAAAAGGATAAAAAAAAAACAAAACAAGAATAGGCTAAGGAGCCTCTGGGACAACTTCAAACATACCAACATACCAACATTCGAATCATAGGGGTGCCAGAAGGAGAAGAAAAAGAGCAAGAAATTGAAAACTTATTTGAAAACATAATGAAAGAAAACTTCCCTAATTTGGTGAAGGAAAATAGATGTGCAAATCCAGGAAGCACAGAGAATCCCAAACAAGATGGACTCAAAGAGGACCACATCAAGACACATCATAATTAAAATGCCAAAGATTAAAGATAAAGAGAGAATCTTAAAAAGAGCAAGAGAAAGACAATTACCTACAAAGGAGTTCCCATAGACTGTCAGCTGATTTCTCAAAAGAAACTGCAGGTTAGAAGGCATTGGCAAGAAGCATTCAAAGTGATGAAAAGCAAAGACCTACAACCTAGATTACCCTATCCAGCAAAGTTATTATTTAGAATGGAAAGGCAGATAGAGTGCTTCCCAAAGTAAAAGTAAAGGAGTTCATCATCACCAAGCCATTACTATATGAAATGTTAGAGACTTTTTTAAGAAAAAGATCAAAACTATGAACATTAAAAGGGCAATAAATTCACAACTATCAACAATTGAATCTAAAAAGTCAAACTTAAGCAATCAGAACAGAAACATAATAGATATGGAGAGCATTTGGAGGGTTACCAGTTGGGAGGGGAAAGGAGAGGATGGGGAGAAAGATGCAGGGATTAAGCACAAATTGGTAGGTACTGAATAGACAGGGGGATGGTTAAGAACAGTACAGGAAAGGGAGAAGCCAAAGAACTTATATATGACCCATGAACATGATGTAAGGGGAACTGCCAGAGGGAATGGGGGTTACCAGGTGGAGGGTACTCAGTGGAGGGGGGGCAAATGAGGGAAAATTGGGACAATTGTTGTAGTATAATCAATAAAATATATTTTAAAAAAGAACTGGGAGTTATATCCACTTACAGGTCCATGAAATGAAGGAAACAAGCTACAAAATAACACATATAGATTGAGACTTCATTTTGATGAAAGAATGCAGTGGTTATATATTTGTATGCACATAAAAGAGTATGGAAATAAATACACCAAACTTACTGAAGAGTAGGATTTAAGTAGGATTTAAGGAAGCATTTAAACACCTGTGTATTGTCCAGATACACTTTTTTTTGACAATGAGCATTTGTAATTTATTTAAATGAAGGGAAATATTTTAAAGAGCTCTTTTATTTGCACCAAAAATAGCAGTTATTCATATTTGAAAAGTAATGTACAAAACCCAAATTTCCAAGTGCAGTACAACTGCTAGCTACAGGGAAGTCAAGCAATAAACATGAGAACCTAGGGTTCTTTGAAAAAAAATCCCGCTTTTCACTTCTCTTCCTTCAGCATTCTGTTACCTAAAATGTAATTATTCAGAAGCTGGTTTTCAGAAAGCACCCTCTCTGAGAATAATACTCACTGAGGACAACTTGGAAATGATTCAAGAACCGACTGCCGGTCCCTGCTGCCTTACACAATAAATCTTATAGCCTGCCCCCAAAAAGAATGGATCACAACCTCGGAAAAGATGGTGAGATCATCCCTCGCTACAGTTGGCTTAGATTTAATCAGACAAAGAAATTCTAGTCAAAGCAGGATGACTGGTTGCATTGAAAAACATATAAATACTAAGACACAACTCTACATTTTGAAGAACTGAGTTGTGTGAGATGTCTTGCCCCTGGTTGGGCAGCTCAGTTGGCTAGTGTTGTCCCGGTACACCAAAGTTGTAGGTTGGATCTCCCATTGGGGCACATAAAAGAACCGACCAATGGATACATAAGTGGAACAACAAATTGATGTTTCTCCATCCCCCTCCCTCTCTAAAAAATTAATAAAAATTTAAAAGAATTTAAGATGTCTTACTAAAATTGGATGTCTTGTTGGAAAAAAAAAAAGTCTTACCTTTATAAGCAATGAAGAAATAATTTGCTGTGTTCTGTAGTTAAAAGCCTTCTTAGAGATAAAAGATAAGTAAAGTATAGGAAAAGAGAAATTTTCCAGGACAGAATCAAAAAATAGATAGTTAAGAGATCTGTGTTGCATTGAAATTTAGCATTTGAAAATTTCATTTTGAATGCATATCAAAACAAATGAGTTACAAGAATGAGCTGATTCTATAGTTTTTTTAATTGTTCAAGTACAGTTTTCTTGATTCTATAGTTTCTTTTTAACAAAATTTATCCTTGTCCTAGTCAAATTTCAGACATGTTGAGTATTTTTTTAAAAAGCAATTACTATAGGTGATTATAACATATCAAATGAACAAAAATCTACGTGTTCATAGTGATATTCAATAAAAAAGCTCTTTGTTGTAGAATGTCAACTAGTGAAAATATAAAAAGATACTTAGAAAACTACCATTTTGCATTCCCAAGGCAGTAACTGATTCAAAGATCAGCAATGAAAGCACTTGTGAAGAACAGGATATCCACACAGCACCAAAAAATCACCCACAAATACTAAACACTTGCAGAGAGGAAAAAAAAAACTTTATAATAAAAATAAAATGTTTACCAACTTACCCAAGGGGTCACTCTTAAATTCAGTAATAGCAAAGCAACCTGATATTATTTTCTTTGATGGGAAGCAATATAAGTACACAAGATCACTAGTAAAATCTTCTTGCCAAGAATTGTTAAACTGAACCCATTCCAGCCGTACAATTTATAAGAAATAGACAGACTACATGTTAAGACAACATAAGGAAACACCCAAATCCAGAATATGGGCCCTTCTACAAGAAACTGCCCTAACTTTAAAACCAATGTCATCAAAAACAAAAAACAAAAAACAAAACAAAATATAAGACCATTCTAGATTAAATAGACTAGAGATCTACAACCAAATACAATGCATACATTGATTGAACCCTGATTGAAAGGGGGAAGAAGCTATTAAAAACTCTTGAAACAAACTGGAAATTTTGAAGAGATTAAAATTTTGATATTAAGAATTATCAATTTTCCTTAGGTGTATGTCATGATATTGAGGTTATACAAGAGAATCTTCTCATCCTTAGGAAATACACAAGTTTTTAGAAATGAAATATCATGGTGCCTGAAATTTACTTTAAAATCATACAGCTGTGTGGCAGGAAGAGGGAGGATTGCCAAAATCTCTCTTTGATCCACAAAACCAGCAATATGGTTTAAGCCCATCAATACAGAGTTAAAGCAAGAATAGCAAAATGTTAGCAATTGCTGAATCTAGGCAGTATCCAGACAGGTGTTTATTGTACTGTTCTGTCAACTTTTCCATGTTATAAACATTTTCTACTAAAAAGTTGGAGGGTAAGGAAATTCTTCTCAGAAATATTTTCTTTAAACATCTATCAAATTTACCTTAAATTTTAAAGTACCTTACTATTCTAAAGAAGTAGTTTGCTTTTCCTTCTGCTTACCATCAATTTGATGGTAAGGTCTTTAAAACCTGCCTTAATTCTGCAAATGATATTCTAATGCTAGAACAGGCCTAATATAAACCCCACAAAATCAGTACAAGATTTACAGGTGTAAACATCTGTTTTTATACCCAAATAACAAACTTAACAGCAGTAAAACAAATTGTTTATTACAGCATATAATGTTATATTAAATTTACACAATGATATATAAAAACACATACCGTTTATATCATACAGTAAATTTAACATCAACAGGAATATCAAAACAAATACTACTCATGCACAAAACATGCATATGTTGGTATTTAAAAAAGCAATTTTACACAATACTGTTTACCAAAAACTTTTTCTGAAGCCCTTTCAGAGAGGGTCGGTGGTCCGAGCTGGACTGGATTGCACTAACATGTTTGGGCCAACGCTTAGGTGGCACAGTGCTCAGTGAGCAGTTGTGAGGTTGGAGTCATGCCCAAGGTTATTTCATGAGGAGTAAATTTCTCTGTACCCAAGGAGCAAAATTCTATCCCAAGGGCAAGTCCTCCAAGGGAAGAATGGCTGGATCTGCTGCAAATTAGGGAGGAAGAAAAGAGGCATCAAAATGTTGGGTAAATGGCCCTAGAAGTGGTTCATGTAACCAGGACCTAGGCACCAAATATGGCAAAAGTTTAGTGAATCCCTTAAGGTATTATCGGCCTCCTCATCCAGATCACCAGACCTGTGGATTTAGGGAGTCATTTTCAAGTTCTGAGTCCAGTAAACCACTTCCGAGAAGAGACGATAGGGGTATATCTGAGACATGAAGACTTCACTAAAAAATTACAAAAACAAACACTGTCCTTCATACCTACTCCCCACAACTATCTGATGCCCTATAGAAAAGCCCTCGTGGAGACACTGCTGGAAAGAACCAAGAAGCAAATGTACGTCCTGTAATTCCATCTATCTGACCTTCAATCAACAGGTCTCATCCCAGTAAGACTTGAACGTCAAAACCTGTGCCTTCACAGATGCTCAGGGAACTTAAATAAAAATAAGCTGATACCACAAAAACTCATTCACTATCACCACCATGAAAACCTCAGTATTTACTTCTAACCAGCAAAACATTCTTTACCTTCCATTAAAGGCACTAGTGTCCATATATAATGAAGAGACATAATTTACTTCGGTTTTTATCTTAACAAAAGGAAAGCATCCCATGAAATTATTACACAAAAAACTAAGACACCACCTTTCCTTCAGTCACTAGAAAAAAAAAAACACTTTCTACTCCCATGGTATGACTCAAACAGTTGTCATCAGCTTCAAAGAGCCAGACCGAAAGCGAAGGATTTTCTTCTTGAGGTTATGCGAAGCCTTAATTTTGACAAAGGTTTTGGTACGGTTGTTGTGAAGGTCTGGGGCTGCGACCGTCTGAATCGGAAGCGTCTGGACGAACTGGGACCAGATTAGACCCCCACTTTCCTCTGAGTCGCTGGTGCTGGTGCTCTCCCCCGCAAACTCGCCCTCGCTCACGCTGGACTCGCTGTCTCCAAAGCAGTTGGTGGTGTAGTTGCTCTGCTCATCCTCACTAGTGTCCACCACAGTGGAGTGGAAGAGGGACTCGCACTCGGCCGAGTACTCAGAGTCACTGGCCACGTAGGCATAGGGGCTGGTGTAGGGCAGCGCCACCGCAGTTGGGTAAAGGCCTGAATTCTCTCGCCGGGCACGTCGCGCGCGCCGCAGGGCTTCTTCGTAGGACATCTCCGCAGCAGACCTCCACCGCCGCGAGTCCGTTCGCTTGTGCTTGGGCTTGGCCACCACTGCCTCTCGGCCATGGCCATGCACCCTGCTCCCGGCCCGGTGCGCAGCTCCCAGCGGCCGGCTGGGAAGACCTGCCTCGGCCTGGCCACCTCCACTCCTCCTCCCCTTGGCCGAGACCTTCCTGAGTTTCTTATTTGTATCCACATCATCAGGGAACCGACACTTTTTGCTGGCCACCCGGGTTTTCTCCCTCACGGTGGGCAAGGCACCATCTGGGCCATGGAGAGGCTGGGCCCTGTGCTTCAGGGCGGAGCCCCGCGGGCCTGCAGCAGTCCGGGTGCCCCGGTGTGGCCGGACACCTGGCTGCTGCCCAGGGACGAAGTGCGCCTTCACCAGAGGCCCTTCCTCCAGGCTTTGAGAAGAGCCCTCGCTTTTGAAATCCAGGGCAGGCCGCTCTTCTGCTGGGAAAGCTGAGGACAGTGGTGCAGGAGGGGCAGGAGGGGGCACAACCGGAGGGACCGCCTGCAGGCCGTTTTTCTGTGACATCTTTTTCAGTGGCTGGACAACTTTGTTCTCTTGCAGCGGAGCAAGGACTCTCCCAGGGCTCTCTTTTGGAGAGGCAGCTGGGATCTGACTGCTTTCTTTAGGGGCCTCCCCTGTCACAGCACTGGGACACCAAGCCTGTTCCTGGGCAGCTGGCTTGGCATTTTTGGGCAAATGCTTACTTTGAAGTTCAGGAACAGGGCCCAGGGAGCAGCCCTCTGGCAGGGGCAACCTCTTGCTTTCCAGTTGTTCTGCCTTTGATTCTTTTGACCACTGCTTCAGTGGGGAGAATGTCCCATTGTCCAAAGAAGGGATTCCGCTAGAGGGCAAAGGCGCCTGTTTAGAATTCTTAAGGTTCCCACTATTGACCTGTGAGATGCCCCCAGTCACTCTGACACAAACGCTCCCATTCCTCAGAAGCCCCTTCGTGGGGTCAGCGTTCACACTGGTTCTGGGTTTGTTGGTCCTCACAGGGTGTGTTTTTTTCTGGACCAAGCTCATAATGTAACCATCCATTTTCTTACTGGATGAAGGATGGGGTGCAGACCACAAACCACTTGGCGATGGTAAAGAAGTGTCTGTCTTGACAGCATCCAGCTCAGATCCAACACAAATGTCATTGGCATGGTTCCCCAGCCTCTCCTCTTCCCTCAGGGGGTTGCCCGTCAAGCAAAGGAGAAACATTGGGCTCTGCACGGCCACCGCATGAAGTGGACTGGGATAGCGATAGACATCATTTCCGTTTTTAGACACCAGATCACACTGGTACTTGGGATTCACATCTGCAATGACACCAAGGGGATTAAATTGTGGTGTGGAGGGGAATCGGCACACTGCCTCTGAGGCCTGGTCTTCACAGTGGCCTTCTGCATAGTCCAACCATCCTATGAGATCTGAAAAACATTTAAAGGTATACTCTGAAGAAACGAACTGGTCAGCACCAGCTTGACTCTGGCCAATTTTTAGGAAGACAAATTCATGAGTAGAGAGACAGAATGCCAAAGAATCAACAAATACTCCATGAGCTACTCTACTCATGTGCAGAATACTGGAGGAGGGGAAAAAATACTTAAAATTTTAACAAGATGTGATGTTAAACATCACAAGCCTCTGAAAGAAAAATATTCAGCCATTAAAAATGCTTTCAGTCCTGGCTGGTGTAGCTCAATGGATTAAGTGGGCGCCTGGGAACTAAAAGGTTTTGGGTTCGTTTCCCAGTCAAGGCACATGCCCGGGTTGTGGGCCAGGTCCCCAGTAGGGATGTGTGAGAAGCAACCACACATTGATGTTTCTCCCCTCTCTTTCTCTCCATCTTCCCCTCTCTCTAAAAATAAGTAAATAAAATCTTTTAAAAAAATGCTTTCGAACTACTGAATAACATGGGGAACACTTTAAAGTATAGTAAAAATCATGATAATAACAGACTATAGTTATAATTTTATTAAGATTGTATAGCTGCAAAGAAAAAAGTCTGAGATGAAGCCTCAGACGCTAATTGTAATATTGCAGTGTGGTAAGAAAATAAGTGGTTTACTTTCTTCTTTGTTTTCTATTTTCTAAATTTTCAATAAATATGTACTTCATTTATAACTGGAAAAATAAGTGTTTTCTGAGTCATTCTTTCTCTAGGCTACTTTCCTCTCTGTTCTATTTTGGTTTCTCTTTAAAATATTTTAGATAAACTACTCTCTCTATGGGCTTTCTCCTCATTTTGAAATTTTTAGATCTAATTCTTAACGACATGTGTTCAAATATAACTGTCAATTGAAAGGTCAGGGAAATTAAACAAATTTAAATAATATTCACCTTATATTTTTAATAGTGACACTAACAAATAAAACATAGTATTTTTTTAAAAGAATGAATTCTTGATAAAGTTTTAAAAGACTGAGTAGTGGTATTAATAATGAACATTTACATCTCAAAAAAAAAAAATGCAGATGCCAAAATATAATGAAATCAAGTTTCCTTGCTTAATTAAATGATTTTGATCTTTTATCTCAGTGAATAACATAAATTTCAAATCCCTTTAATGATCTTCAGTTTGACAAAATCAAAGTTTTCGTCACTAATTTGTCTCCATTATATTTATTTACTCAATACTGAAAACCTACTGTGTGCCATATTCTGTTAATTGTTTAAGGAAAAGCTCCATGAATTTCAGTGACAATTAGCAGTCCCAGGGAATATACAGTCTAGACCCAGAAATAATGATTCATTTGTAAGGAAATGGTCATTATAAAATAAAAGTGCCATGTCCCCACTCCTAATAAATGGCTTATTGCAAAGAGAAACCTCTCTTGGTAATATCCTTACCCATCCCTCCTCTTCTACTATACTCTAAGGCCTATCTGCCTTGCTTAAAGCCACATTAACTCATACTTTACCATTTGTCCCTTTTCCCTACTTAGAGTTAAGGAACAAGGCAGACATCCCAGCCCCCAAGGCCCAACCCAACTGTCTCAATTATGAGACATAAAGATGTGGCATTTGAGAGAGGGGTCTGTCTTTGAGGAAAACCTATATACCAAAGTGCCTTTAATGGGTTTTAAAGTTTCCCTCTGAAACCAGATCTGCAGAGTGAAGGGAAGCAATTACCAATGAACTTGAGGCCTAGACACTCTAGATAAACTGATCTGTGCTTCCCCAAATGATTGCTGACAACACACACTGTACAAATACAAAGACACCCGCCAATTAGCAGCCTCAGTTGTTTGATGTTTTCATCGCCTGGACTCTCAAATTCAACCTTAGACCCAGGTGGGGAACGCAGACAGACCAGGAATGCAGAGACCTGTGACAGCACCTTCAGCTCCTCTGATGCCCCTATCTTCTCTGCTCTCCTGAGGAATCAAACGAAGCAAAGCTAAGGACGGAGTGCTGAGTTTCAGCAACAACTCTGCCATTTGGCAGATGAGAAGAAGCCTCTGACAAACAGTGTCTGAGAACCAAATTTCTCCTCTTTTCGAGGAAAAGGTTGAACACAACTTCCGAATTCCCTTGGTGTTGTGTGATGGGAAAACATGGACTTGGCGGTTAGTCCTGAGCTTGAATCCTGCCTTTGCCACTCACTAGGTATTCAGCCTTAAACAACTTACCTAAAGTCACTAGGCCTCCTTTTCTGATACAAAAATAATGGAGCTAACAACACCTGCACCCTGCAGAACTGTTGGGAGGATTCAAAGGAGATAAATGTATGCAGACCCTCCAGTTCAGTGCTGAGGCAGAGCAGAAATACAGAAACTCTTCCAGTACCAACAATGATTCTCTCAGGAAGTAACTGCAAGGTTGGCCCAATATGAGGAACAATGGCACATGGCCTAAGGGGATCTCGTCCTACCCACCTGCTACAAGGAGAGCTGTCATCACACAAAGCATTCTGGAGAACATGGAAGGGCCCCTGCTCCCTGAAGTGCCAAGCAGCCCTCCACCAAGCTGACAGATATATTTAACTTAATGTAAGCTTTAGCTTTGAATGATTAAAGAAAGAAGAACACAGATCGAAAGTGGTTTTCAAAAGAAAATGCAAACAAGTTAACGCTTAACAAAGCCTGTTAAGCGAAGGCTCAGAAACAGAGCTCAAGACCTTTAATGTTGAGAGAGATTTCTAAAGATAAGCTGAATATAAAGCCAAGTGGCACCCTAAGAGGACAGAATAGTAGTCATCTTGGCTCTGGATGCAATGATAGCACTAAATGCAGCAGGTTGAAATTCTCAGAGCCTTTTTTTTTTTTTTTTTTCATTTTCATCAGTAGAAGGTGCTGAAGCTATGTAATCTTTAAGGAATCTTTGACCCCTTCAAATTACAAAAGTGTATATTAATTCTAGGCCCTGGCTGGGTAGCTCAGGTGGTTAGAACATCATCCTGATTCACCAAGGCTGTGGGTTCAGTCTCTGGTCAAGGCCCATAAAGGAAGCAACCAATGAATGCATGAATCAGTGGAATGATGTGTGACTCTCCCCCCACCCCATTCTCTCACTCTCTAAAAAAATGAATAAATTAAAAAAAAATTTAAATGTATATTAACTCTAAAAAGGCTTACCTGCAGATTTGGGGCAACTATCCGAGATAGTCAAGGTTGCCTCCAAGGGGCTGCAAAAGCAGGTGCTGGAATGACAACTGGATAGACACTCACTGAAGACCGAGTTAGAGGAATTGGAAAGGGATCCTGAAGCCCCATCACTGAGCTCATAAAATCCTACAAATAAAGATGCCATTTGGAATTAAAACCATGTCATACAACAATACACATTTGTGCTTAAAAGGGTAAGGGATTATCATTGAGAAAAGGTAGGAAAGGGAGCCTTTTGGGGAGGGAGCAATTCTGGCTCTAGGGACTAAATGTCCTGATTTTATGGTTTTATTTCAAGCAACCCTTAGAAAAAGCAAAGAGCTCATAACTGTGGGTACATTTCAAAGTTACTCTCATGACCTTCCTCCTTGACCCAACCTTTAAAGATGTCCAAGGAGACTTAGATGTGTCAAAGCCTCAACATTATCATGAGTGTTTCAGAAAGAATAACTTAAAGAAAAACAAATCTATTTAAAGAGCCAAATGGCTTAAAAGAAAAAAAAAAAAAAACTTTGAAGTAATCTCAGGAAGTTGAAGTGTGACTAATTTTCTAGCCCAGTTCTGACTTTCTCAAGTTTCAAAGGAGGTCCGCTCTCCCAGAAATTTGAATAGAAGCTTTGATTTTTAAACTCCAGGGACTCCAGTCAGATCAATCTCATTATTAAAAATTTTGTAATCTGGTTTTAGTTCCCTCTCATGCAACTGAATGACAGGCGGACTGGTTTTGTATTCTCTCTGCACTAGAAACAAACTCCACTGCCATTTGCAGGTCCGGGAACATGAAGCACAGGGGCCAAGGGGTCCAAGGCAGAGCCCCGGAGTGCAGAGCGCTGTCCTGGTGCTCACTCACCTGAGCTGGGCCGGCTGTCTGTCTCCAGGTGCTGCTCTTCAGACGTCTTTTCTACATCGAGTCTCAGGTCACTGATCTGCTTGTCAAGTTCTTGTAACTGATTCAACAAACCAGCATCTCTTCTCCTCAAACAATTCTGATTAGGAAGAAATGGAGAAAGGAAAAATGAACACATTTTGGTGACAAAGAACTAGAAAGTCTGTGCTAAGTCTTCAAATCACCACCTAGAGAGTTCACTAAATCTTCCAAAACCAAAATTTTATTGGATGATGTGAAATAAAGAAAAACTTCAAGTATATGTCCTAAGTTTAATTCTACTTTCTCACATTTTATGGTGATATGGAAGTTCCTTCATATAAACAAGACTTGCTTTTAGTTTGAACTGATGTGTACAAACTTACTCTTATTGGTAAGGATAACAAAAGAAATGCACTGAGATTTTATAAAATCTTCTGTGTGCAGCCAATTTTTTACAAAACAGTACTTAACAGTAGACTCTTCAATTTGAAGTTAGAGTGTAACAGGTTTCCTATAATCTTACTTAGGTGAGATTTGCTGGCCAAATGTCCTGCAGAGCTTTGTTTTCTATTAGCTGCTTTGTGGAGTTTAATCAGTCTTAGGGCCTTTGAAAGTAAGAAACTAATACTAATAGCCAGTGCCAAGTAAAATGTGAGCTGGCAGAATTCAAAACCCTCAAGGGAAGGTCCATCAAGATTTGAACTCAACTCGGGTTTCCAAAGGTGACAGATCTGTAGTGCTAACTCACACCGCCACCTAGTGCTTCCTATCGCTGGAGGGAAAATGAGGCATCTGGTTCAAATCACGAAAGCAAAGTCTGCACATGAAAACAGTACCACAAACACCGACTAGACTGGAATTCTCCTGACATGCTGCCTTGCTCCCCTCCAGGGGACAACAGGAATGTGCCACTTACAATCCTGAGGTTCTTAAAGACAGAAAGGTCTGTCTTTTATGCATTTTTACAAGACAATACATAAAATGTCAATGACCAGGCATAGTCGGCAAGACTTGGCTCAAATCGATGTTACATACAAACCTGGTCTGTGACCAATGAAACGCGGTAAAATGCCAAAAGAGAGGTATAACACAAATCATGATGCACATACACCCTTACAAAGTAGGTGCATATGAATTACTGCCCCTGTGTGTCCTTTGACTTATAAAGCTTGAGCATAAACCACAGGCTTGTTTGCTAGGATCAGTTTCTTCAGGGAAAATGAACCTAACAAGTGAAATCACTTTGATGCTCAAAAGAGAGAAATTATCTGAAAAGAGATAATACAAGAAAACACTTGACAACCACCGGAGCATCACGACATTCCTTATTGTAGGAGGGACATTATCTAGCCTGCGTCTAGTTTCAGATAGTATCACATGGTCTGAAAAGGATTTTTTTTTTCTTCCTGCTGCTGTTGCTTTCAAAACTACATTTTTGAGGTCACCGAAACAAAGCTGCCGCCATCATTCTGAGGCGGAGGTCAAAAGCTGTTCACCAATACATGAAGCGCTAAGTTCTTTTCCTTCCCCATTAATGAAGATGACAGACTGACAGAGGCGCGAGCAGAAATCCAGTAACATTAATGCTCCCTAAGAGCAGCTTCTCTCTTCTCCCACCTCCACTACCAGTCTCAGCTAGCAGTACGTAGAAAATATGAGAGGAGGGGGCACTTCCTCCAGCCAAATTTCCATCAGCTGCGTCTTCTAGCTGCCTCGTACAAAGGGCTTCTATTTGAAATTAAGCAGCAGCCCAAGCAAAAGCTGGCATGCTGGGGAGAGCCCTGGGAGGGGCAGGGCTCCTACGTGCGATTCCGGGTAATCGTAAAATTCAACATTGGACAGTTAGCCACGCCACAGGCCCCCTCCTCAGCTTTTGTCCCCTCTCGGCGGGAGGACATCAAGCTAAAAAGACCTCCAAATGAAATGGCATTTTAGACGAGGGGTTTGCAAACCTTCGGGGAAAGGGCATGCATTCATTCGTCTCACTAGAGAGATTAAGGGTTAAAACCAGGCCCCTCCAAGAATCCCGAAGGGAGGACGGCCCTCCGCCCCTCACCTGACACAAAGCGGGCACACGCAGGAACGAGGGTCCAAGAGGACGGGGGTCCCGGAAACCTCGAAATTTCCCCCGCCAGAGGCACCCTGGCGCCCACCTCAGGTCACCTGCCTGACCCCGACCCGTCTACCTCCAGGCACGACCTACCAATTGCTTCCGCAGCAGCAAAATGTTCTCCTCCAAGAACTTCTCCTCCAGGCGGCTGCGCTGCGCCGCCTCCCCCGGCAGCTCCCCGGCACGGGGCGCGGCGGCACCCGCGCCCCCCACGCCGCGCAGGGCGCCCCGGACCAGTAGCTCCTGGCGCTGGCGCAGGTACTCCAGCTCCGCCAGCCCGGCCAGCGTGGCCTCCTGCCGCTCTCGGGTGCGCTGTCGCTCAGTGTCCGCCTCGCCCTTCTCCCGCCAGCGCCCCTCGGGTTCCACCGCGCGCTGCTCGCCCCGGACCGGCGCCTGCGGCTCCAGATCCTTCGCCGTCCCAGCCGAACTCGGCTTCATGGCCCCCAGCCCTGCAGCGAGCACCCGTCACCTCAGCCGCGCCGTCCGGGCGGAGGAGCCGGGCGCTTAGAGCTGCGGCCGCGAGCTCATGCTGCCCGGCAAGGAACGCAGCGGCGGCGGCCAGGAGCGCGCGGTCCCCGCGGGCTGCAGCCGTCCGGGCCAGAGCGGCGCCGTCCGCTGCACCGCGCGTCGCTCGCTGTGGGCCCGCAGCTGATAACGCCCTGCCCGGCGCTACGTCACGCGCGGCGGCGGCCTCCCCGCGCCGGCCCCTCGGCTCGGAGACCAGCTCCCCCCGACTTCCCCCTAGACTGTCAGGGGCGCCGCGCGCGCTCAGCGCCGCCCTCCTCCCCGCCCCTCCCTCTCCCCGCCCCCGCTCCTCCCGCGGGTCTCCTCGCCCCCTTTTCGAGTTTGCTGCACCCACTTTTTGTTTCGCTCCCTATTGGTTGTTGCCCACCGCACAAAGCAGGGCGCGAGCACCTCAAGCGCAGCATCCTGTTACAGCGGGCCTCGCAGCAGGGTCCGCGGGGGGACGCCGCAGCTGGGCTCCCCAGAGAACTTTCTGAATTCGACCGAGTTGCTGCACACCATCTTAACCCTTTCCCCACACGTCCCCGTCCACACCCACTGAGACTGCTTTAGGTCGCCTTCACCTTACCAAACAAGGTTCTGCGAGCGCATTCAACGACAACTTCTGTAGGTTTGGTTTTTTCACTCCAGTTCCTACAGGCAAGGACTACCGAGTACAGTAATACAACGTTCTAAAACTGTTCAGCTCAGTTGTGTGGCTGCTTTGGTTTCCTTACCGAAGGCACTTAAAATTAGGCAGGAAGATATCGCTGTATAGCCAGCGCTGCATCCATTCTTTCACAAGGTCGCGGTTCCTGCGCGCGCGCACATGTGCGCGCTTTAGTTTCTGTGTGAGTTTTACATCGTTATTTAGTCTGCACTCACGAGAGCTCTGACTCTGAAACCAGACTGCCTGAATCTGAGTCCCGTCTCCAGCCAAGACTAGCTGGGCGGGCAAGTTACTTCACCTCTTTGTGCCTGTTTCCCTACGGTATACTGAGCTGCTAACAGAATCTGCCTGTTGGAAGAACTACAGTAAAATATAGTACAGTATAATATACCTGGCAGGGGAGGGGCGTTTACAACGTGGCAGGCACATAGTAAGGGTTACATGACTTCTAGCTTCCCGCCCCTCCTCCCTCCAGAGGTACTTCAAACTTTTCCCCCTGAAGTAGCACTTGTGGTATGGTCATCTCTGCTGGGGACACTGGTCACAGGGAACTTCAGTGGAATAGGGGTCTGGAAATGCCACTTGCCTGTGGAAAAGTACAGTATCTCTGTTTAAAAGCAGTACATCCAAGAGCCTCAGAAACTGAATTCAGCAAGTCACAATTTGCTGAAGTTTGGACAAAGTGTGTGAAGCAGTGCATCCTCTATCATTATTTCAGGTTGTTACACCTTTGTCCTGCTAAGAATTCTTCATTTATCCCCGCTGTGCGGTCTAACCTTCCCTCTAAGACCAGTTAACATCCCTCTGAACTTCAGTTAACTGCATCGATACCTGATTCTTCTCAAATGATATTTGTTTGGTTATCGATCTGGGTACGTACACATATACCTACGTTTGTAGGTGTTTTTGTGTATCTCTTTGCTCCAGTTTCATTATAAAAGTTCCCTGGAGGCAGGGGTTGTTGATACTCTCTTAGTATTATTGTTCTCAGGACAATGCCTTGCAAGCTTTCAAGTGATGATCATTAGAGAGAGACTCAAGAAAATGTAGGTTGGTGGTAGATTTTGTTTTAATTAACATGCTTTCTAACTTAATAGTACCCATTTAATCCCTCAGATAAATAGAATGAAGTTGACATTTACCAAAAAATGAAAACCAGGAGTTCCCTTGCCACCTTCCATTGATCTCCCTGTTGCTGCCCCTCACAGACATAAGAACTATAACTACAACCATGATTCATAATTAACAAGAGTGTATGTTAGCACTGAAAATGGAATTATGTTCAGGTGTTCAGCAGCTTTTAAAACAAAGTCAGTTTTATTCAGGTCACCTGTGCTTTTTGCCTATTGTGTGGCAAACACTGTACTTGATAATGAACTAAATTTTCCTCCCAAATTTTAGTGAGGTACTAGGAAATAATGTCCAATCCTGTCAACCAAATGCCATTCACCCATGTCCTCTGTCATTCATTGTCTCATTCTGTTCATTTCTAGGCAAGTTCCTTGCTTTCTAGTTCTGAATTAGATTCCTTCTGGGTGGGTGGAGTCCAGTATTGTGTCTTGTGCTATGTTGCACACCAACAACTACATTTATATAGTTGAGGGG
The DNA here is from genome assembly GCA_004027475.1 of Anoura caudifer. Classification (NCBI taxonomy): domain Eukaryota; kingdom Metazoa; phylum Chordata; class Mammalia; order Chiroptera; family Phyllostomidae; genus Anoura; species Anoura caudifer. The sequence goes on along the minus strand of PVKU01000771.1, from coordinate 93,743 downwards.
GCAAAGCTGAGACATGTTTTTACACACTACTAATAAATCTTGCTAAAGCAGACAGACATGTCGCTATTTCTCCAAAACCTCCCACCTTCCCACCCCTCTCCTCACCAAATGCCACTTTGACTTGGCTCATTAGTCCAAAGCAAACCATTTGCCATAACAGCTTGTACATCTCCATGAAAAAGTGTTCCCAACAAGTTTAAATATTAAAATTAATGTATTCAAATGGTTCTGCCAATAAAATGGTCACAAATAGGAAAAAAAGGTTATGCTTTCCACAGTATCCATTACACATTAATAAATAATGCTGTTCATTCACGTGCCAATTAAAACAAACTCAGGCTGTCAAATGAAGTAGAAGCAAGGAGCTCAATGCTCTAATTGTTTTTCCAGGAAAACTCCCAATATCGTCAGATTAAGTGTGACCAGTTAGGTTGCCCCTGTTCCCCACTTAACCCAACAGCCAGAATTTCTTTCCTCCAGTCTAGTTGTCTGGCTCTTCTTGCCTCTGATTCTTTGTTTTAGTTTTAGGCATTTGGGAAGCAGTTGAAGGTAATCACCTACTCACTGCTCCCTGCTCCCTTCTGTTGCCAACAGGGTCTCACTTTCCTCTGCTGTTTTTTCTTTCTGCTTTTTTAAAAGCAGATGCCAGTGCTTCTTCCTCCACTAACACTACTTTGTTATCTCCTTTCTAGTATTGCTCAGCCCTAGTTTATTCTTTTGCTTTCGTCTGTCCCTTGCCTACGCCCTCCCCTCCCCTTTTCCAGAAAAACTGCCAACCCACCCTCAGAAAGTGTGGCGCTAAAGCTGTGCCACCTCCCCTCTGCCCGCCCCCCACCCCTACACTGATCTGGAGAGTGAGATAAGTTGTCAGCATGAAAAAGAGTCTTGACTGAAAATATCACAGTTGTGTAGCTTAATGCTTAAAGATATTTCCCGGGCAGAGACAGGAAGGGTCCCTCGGATCATGCAGTCTGACTCTGCCTTTGGGCAGAAGAGCTCCCACCAGCATCCCCACCAAAGTCTGAGTATCATTCTTCAAATGCCTTATCTGGCAGTGAACATTCTGTTGCAGCCAAGCAAAGTAAGGAGCATCAATTGCATGTTTTGCTATAGAGCAAAGCAACAAAATGATGGCTTGCAGCTTTTATGGCCAAACAAACACAAATGATGTAATTGGGAAAAGCTGTCTCCAAAAAGGAGGGAAAAAAATAAAGGACAATCCTTTGAGTTGGGGTGATGACCACCGTTTGAGGGTCTGGGATCAAAGCTCCAGCCAGACATCAAAGCCCATTTGAATCTAATGCCAGAAGAGCCACAGTGAATTAAACATCATATATAAACTAATTATAGCTTGACCCCACAATCCAGCTTCAGTGAGCACACATAGGGGAAAGAAAGCAGACATTGAAACAAAAGATCAAGAAAAAGGAAAGTTGGTAACAAGACTGGGCAACATCATGGCCCTGACCACTTAAAAATCTTTTGAGGGCAGAGGGGAATAAGGGAATGGCAGCAGAAACAGCACACTTTGGACAATGCTGGTCTTGTTTGCAAGGCTATGCATGAAACAGTTCCTTCCACCCTCACTGGCGACTGCACAACCAAACATCTCCGTATTCCTGGAAGGAAAGGCTATCTTTTAGTTGCTTTAACATTGTTAAAGAGGTTTTCTGTCACCATGTTTCTGCTGAAGAAGCACAAGTTGGTTCCATGAAGCTTACGGTGAGATCTCCGGGAAGTTCAGGCTTCCTCATACAACACGCCATGAGTTCCAAGCACTTGATCTATGTGGGAGTGACTTCCATGCTTCATGATCTTAACTTCTGATGTCCCCACTGATCTCGGACTTGGTCACTCAGCTCTGCCATTTCTGCTCGTCATCTTTGCAGATGGAAGGCGCAGCATACCACTTGCACAAATACCCTCGAACTAATACTACTTCATCCCCAGGCAAAAATTTAAAAGTGATTCCAAGACAAGTGGCCCCTTTAAACAATTTGCCCCTACTGGTCCCCATTTATTTAAATGTCTCAGTCTCATGAACTGGCAAACACACATCTGATTTGATAATCCAGAGATCATGTTCAATCGTATTTTTTTGTAGATAAACATTAGTGTTTTCTTTTTTTAAATATATTTTCTTTATTTTTTTAGAGTGAGGGGAAGGGAGGGAGAAAGAAAGGGAGAGAAACAATCATTAGTTGCCTCACGCACACCTCCAACTGGGGACCTGACCCACAACCCAGGCCTGTGCCCTGACAGGGAATTGAGAATCGAACCAGCAAACTTTCACTCTGCCAGATGATGCCCAACCCATGGAGCCACACCAGTCAGTACTGATTTCTTTTTTTTTTTTTAAGATTTTATTTATTTATTTTTAGGGAGAGGGGAAGGGAGAGAGAAGAGAGGGAAAGAAACGTCAATGTGTGGTTGCCTCTCATGTGCCCCCCTGCTGGGGACCCGGCCTGCAACCCACGCAGGTGCCCTGACTGGAAATCGAACCAGCGACCTTTTGGTTCACAGGCAGGCACTCAAACCACTGAGCCACACCAGCTAGGGCTGATTTCTTAAAATAATAAAATCTAAATTTTTAACCTGAGTTTTTTAGTAAGAAAAAAAATTTAAAGCAGGCCTTCTTATAGGATAAAAACAAATCTGTTCCACCATCATTACATCGCATTACTTCGACTAATCATTTATTCAGGAGATATTTGAGCATCTATCTACCTACCGTATGTCAGGCACTGCGGACACAACGCGGAACCAGACATCGTCCCTACCTTCGTGGAGCTTAGGGTGCAGGAGGTACACTGGCACAACTGAAATGTTACATACATATGTGTGTGGTGCTGTGTATGTCCAAATACATACTATATATTTATGTGCAAATATGTAATTCCAAATTAAGAAACTACCATATTTTGCAAAACAATTATTTTAAAAGCAGATATAGTCTATGATCATAACCAGAAAGTCATAATCAATGAAATCACACACAAAAAATTATTGACCCTTATAAAAACTTAAGGTTTTTTACAAGGAAGGGGATCTTATATTTTACTTGTTATGGTCTTTTTAAAAAATATTTCCCCTCCTTAAAGCTACATTTGAAATATCTATAAGGAGATACTTGCCCCATAGCGAAATAATTCGGTTTTCATTTAAATGCCATTCATTGAGAGGTATTTACTAGTGTATGTAATTAAATTTACGGACAAATTACCTTACAGATCTATTTATGACCTTTTTCCTCAGAACATCTCAGAAAAGAAAAAGAGAAAGCACCTCTCCAACCCGTGATACTATGCGCCATTTCCAATACGGTTTACTGATCATTTCTACACCAACAAAGGGCAATGACCCAGGTGATGTTTTTAACATGGTTATTAACATGAAAGCAGAGGCTTTTGCTTTAGAATGTACACAACTGATCCAGTTCTTCCGTTCCATTTGCTCCTATGAACCTGGCCTTTCCGAGGACCTAGAAACAGAACCGGAACTCAAAATAAGCTCTCCCACGGAATTCCGGGCCCGTGTTTGCCCCCAAGACCCACAAAGCCACTTTAATTAAGATCCTGGGGGACCTAAGGATCCCTGCGGAAAAGCCCCAATGCCATTATCACCCTGGGAGCAGCTGAAAGCATGTTGCTGGTTGAAGAAGCTTAGGTGGCCTGGCCCCACGGGGAGCTTCCTCTAATCCTGCTGCCTCTGCAGCAGGCCGTGTGAAGAGTAGCACATCCACTTCAAACAGGAACTGGGCCTTGGGTATGTTTGGGCGAGGCGGAGGGCTGGGGGTTGGGTGGTGAAGAGCCTCGGATTCAAAGGCAAGTCAGCTTGGATGACAGGCGGTGGCTGTGCGCGGCTGATAGGAGGGCCACGGCCTCCATTTCCATCTCTCTCTGCACCCCAGGGGACTTTCCCTGCGAAGCGGGGATTCTTTGAAGTCAGGGAGGATGGTTCTGTCAACAGATGGGACAATTCGCTTCTTGTCCAGTTTGGTCCGTGCAGACTGAATTTTTAAAGAGTTCAGGGAGTTTTGCCTTAAGATACGCTGCCATTTTGTTACACCCAGCTATTACCCCACCCCCACCCTGCCCAAGCTCTATGGAGCAATTTGGTTGATTCGCTCTTGCTTGTAATAGAAGCTGTTTCCACAGGAGAAAGAAGCCAATTCTAACACTGCACTTTCTGATGTGGCGAGGATACACATTTGGGGTCAGGCCAGCCTGGATTTGAACTGTAGCTCCTCCACACTCCATGGCCCTGCGCTGCTCACCTTCATGCACTGATTGGTGTTGCCAGCTTTGACCCATCTCAGCCTCGTTTTTCTCATTTGTAAGATGGGGCTTAAACCTGACCTTAGAGAGAGGTTGTGAAATACCTGGAAATAAATGCTGATTATCCCAAAGTCCCAAATGTGATATGTGCATGTGCACACCCACACAGAGAATGGACATTTAAGGACATTCCTGTAAGATAAAAAATTATCATTAGACATCGCTTTGACAGCTTTCAAGTGTTGCTTTGAAATTTTTCCTAAAGCATACACAGTGTATTGTTTTCAGAATACTGTATTGGGTTTTGAACTATATGTAGGTCCGAGAGACTTTTGAGGAGTAGCACTGTGGTTTCCCCCATTGCAAAGCAGGCTTCCTAGATGAAACACAAGGATCCTGCCCTTGGAAACCAGAGGGACCAGTAGAGTGAAGGCTGTGTTGGAACGAGCATAGGCTTTGGCCGCAGCTCAACTCCTTGAAAAAGTCCTAGTGAATGTGGAGGATATGTCACATAGTAAATACCAGAAGATGCTAACTTCTTCCTTCTTTTTCATCTTTTATCTAGGGATTATTTATGTTAACAAAGTTTATTTAGCCCCCTGCCTTTTTGCATAGCCTCTTATAATGGAAAATTTCCAAACACAAAAGTAGAGAGAATGGTATAACAAATATCTATGAGCCCATCACCCAGCTTAACAATTATTAACATTATAAACAGGTTCCACGTAGAAATGAATATTTTGATAATTTGGGGACCAGCAGACATAAAGCAGAGTTACAGATTAGAGCTGTATTCCTGTCATTAGTTTAGTACCAGGTAGACAATAAGCACTCGATAAATACTGTATGTTATTATTATCATCATTACCAATCATTTTTCCTCAACTTATCCAAAACTTTTGATGGGCCTTAGAGAATGCACTTTTGTTCCAAAGGGCACAAAGCATTTCTCACAGTCCTTCAGTATATCAATAGGTAGGTAGATGAAGTTACCCTGGAGAAAAAAGCAGTGAAGTGATTCTCCTCTCAGGACAAGACCCCACTTACTGGTCCTGAGGTTCTGATTGTTCTTGTGCACCAATGCCCGAGTTCTCCCTTTTGTCCTGCCTCACCTACTGAGTTCAGCAGTGAGCACCTTGAGAGCTGGATTCATACCTGATGCAGTGTTACCTCTTCAAGGGTAAGTGGCAGCACTGAGTGCTTGATGTGCCAAATCATAAGGCCAGGAGCAAAAGCACTATCGGAAAAAGAACTTGGTAAACCAAATTAGCTTGAAAATTAGTTAAAGCATCCTCAACCTCTAGACTGGGTTCCCTTTACTTGGGTTAGAGAGAGATTTTTCACGAAAACTAAATCTACTGCTACATAGATTAAAAACTAATGGACCCTTTTGGCTGCTATACATAGAAACACTGAAGTCAGTGACTTAAAAAACTCAGAAGTAAATTCTTGGGTTAACTATTGTTGCCTTTCTTGTTCAATTAGATTTTAAACTCCTCAAGGGTAGGGACAAATCCTTCTTCACCTCTAAGTCCCTCAGAACAAAGCCAGATACAAAGCAGATACTCACAAAATGCTTGCTTCATTCAATTGCCTTTCAGGGTAGATGGAGATGGAATGCCCTGTCTGTGGCACACCAAAAAGACCGACTTTGGAAAATTCTATAAATAGATATTTTGAAACAAACCAAAATTGGATGTTTTTCCTGTCTGTTCCACTTTCAGAAACATCTTTTGTTAAGTCTGTGTCTTTTAGGAAAATATGAGGAAACAGGAAAAAGAAAAGTTCTATTTCTGAAAAGATAAGAAGTAAGTCTGATAAAGACAAAAGGCATTTGGGAGTCGGGAGAGTTAAAACAAATTCAGACTGCCCAGCCTGTTTGAAGTTGACAAGAAACAGAGAATGACCCATTGGTTCATTACGGAGCACAAATAGCTTAATCAGCATTTCATCAATGAGGCCACACCATGGCGTGGGCTTAGCCTACTGGCACTGTGTAAGAAGCCCTGGGTATTTGTAGGACTTTCTAGAAGGCATTTCCACCTGAGCACATCTGTGTGTGCTGGAGTGTGAGCAGAGAAAGATTTACATTAAAAATTGTCTAAACCCCAAACTCTTCTGTCCTACTGAACATGTACCTGGCAGACCCAAATATACTGCCTGATGCTGGGGTCTTCTAAGAATTTCCACAGGAAGCCAACTGCGGGCTGCTGTGGCTGCAGCTGCTTCAGTTAGCACAGAGGGAGGGGGAGAACCAGGTTCTGCCGCACAATGGGTGTCCTCTATGCCTCCTGCCGTACCATGCGCCTGGTGGATTTCACTGGCTTAGACAAAGCAAGAAGGCGGTGAGGGGGAAGCCCAGTTTATTCACACACCTTTTCCCACCACTTTTACCTCATTTCCACATCAAAGAAAGAAGTTTCTTTCCTCTGAGGCTTTTTTAGAATCACAATGCTGTCCTGTACCAGTTGTGTCTTCTGACCTAGTCCAAACCACATCACCCCTCTCTTTTCTCATCTTTCCTTTTTAAATATATCTCTTCCTCTGAGGACCCTAAATAAGCAGCTTGGCAATAGAGGGCAAAGGAAATGAAAGTGGCTCTTTGGCACACCACACCATGTTGAAAAAACACAGAAAACTGAGAGCTGTTTGGTGTGTGACACGAACAGGGACTTCCACCGTTAATGACCCAGGAGGGGAAGAATGCAGACACCTGGGGTCTGTGTTCTGAGGCATCACCAGATGACTGCCTGCATCCTTGGTCTTTACAGAAAGTTCGTCATCGTGTCCAGTGTGTCTTCCAAGAAAGAATAAAACAAGCTCTTTATCTTCCCCCATGTCATCACAAAGAACAAAAACCCAAAGCTAGGTGATTATGTTTCCGTTCACTGTGTGTCCCTCCTACCCCTCGCATTCTGACTGGGAGCCTATCAGAAGGATGTGAATAATGAGGCTCCGTTTCCTATTGACCCAGCTGTTTATAAACAAAGCTATTCCTTCTAGCAAAGGCAACGACGTTTAAATTGCTGAAAATTATCAGCCTCAACTCATCTGAATTTCATCGCAGTGCCACTCATTCAGGAAATGGGAACCACTAGAAGTTTCCCTTTTTTCCAAATTGCCTCCAGATGTGGCAGACAGAAGAATCTTTATATTAAAATATCACACAGTTAGCTAATGCCCTACAATTTCTTCTTCTGTCACCTTAGTCGGAAGATGAATAACACACCACTGATCATAGGAAAAAAGCTCTAGGTGTTGTCTGGGATCAACTTAAAAATTGCAAAGGCTCCCACTCTGGCACCATGGCCTCCAGCCACCTTACCCAGCCTCACCTTGTCCTTTTTCTGTAGCACTTAACACCTTATTACACTATACAGTTTGCTTATTCATTATGTTCATTATTTATTGCCTGTCTCTATTGCTAGAATGCACGCTCCACACAAGCAGGGGTCTTTGGTTTGTGCACTGATAATCCCAAGGGCCTAGAACTGTGCCAGACACACTCTGCTTACTGAAGATACCTATTTGTTGAGTGAATGAATTAATGAGTCAGTTTGTCAATTCCTTTTAGGTCAAAACCTCTAGTCCTCACCATGAAATTGACACCAATGCCATATGTCCTGGTCCATGTAGGCCACTAGCATTCACAAGGACATTCCCAATCTCATTCCCAGATACCTTTTGTTTTCTCTCATCCCTTTGCCCTGCATCTCTTTCCAAAATATCTATTTTTGTCACTGACAACACAATCTACTAGTCTTAACACTAAAATTCTTATTCTATTACTCTTACATTTTCTTCATCCCTCAGATCACTAATTTATGAATTTCCTGAACTTCTTTATATATCTCTCCAACTTGCCCTTTTATCTCTATTCTCATTGCCCAGATCCATACAATTATCACCTCAAATAGACTCCTAAATGGCCCCCTAGCCTTTAGGCTCTTCCCCCCTACAGGTTCTTTTGCATAAGCATCGTTTTGATCACATCAGTCCTCTTCCAAAACCATCTGTGGTCTGAACCTCCTAGAAAACCTGACCCTCCAAAATGTTGTATAGGTAAATGAGTTATGGTACATAGTGAGGGAGGAAAGGAGCAGGAGAGAGGATCGTAAGAGCCAGGCCAAGGAATTTGAACTCTGAATGGAGACAGAAATCATGGACTAATTGTAAGATATTTCTGACTACTAATCTAACAATTATCTACTATGTGCCCACTATATCTCTGGCAGTGTTCAAGGTCCTGAGGATACAGCAGGAAACAGTTATTTCTTGTGATTCTGGGAAACTCCAAGGACCAATAGCAAACCCATCTTGGAGGAGCCATTGGTCTGCAGTTGTCAGCGGCTCTGGGGTAAAGGCAGATGTCTCTACATACCTGTCCAGGTTGGGTGGGTGGTCCGGCTTTCTCAAGCTAGGCACCCAAGAGAAGCCGGCTCAGGGACCTGATCCTGACTTGCTCTGTGGTCCTTGGCGTACAATTCTAACTTTCTACCTCAGATGCCTCCCTGACAGGGAAATCATGTGGAGTGAGAAGCCCAGGCTTGTTGAACACTTGGAGGAAACTAGCAGAAAGGATTATTATTGCACTGTTATTATTGCACTGTTACTCAGGATCATGATATACCTTTCACTACTTTCTAATTGCATTAGGTAACTTCTGTCCTGTGTTCACCTGGCCATTTCTCCTGGCCCCAGACAATGTCTTGGATTTAAAATAAGCACAGTTGGCCAGTCTAGTCATTACCACACCAACTCTCTTGCTCAAAGCAACTGCTCCTGAAGACTTGGGCTGAAGGTTAGTCAGAAAAAAGACTTGGGTGTGTTAAGTCAGCAAACTTTTTCTGTAAATAGACAAATAGTAAATATTTCAGGCTTGTGGACTTTCAAATACCTGCCACAACTACTCACCTCTGTAGTTGTAACACAAAAGCAGCTACAGGCAACACTTAATCAAGTCAGCATAGTTGTGTTTCTATAAAACTTTATTTACAACAAGAGGTTGTAGGCAGATTTGGCCCACAGGCCAGAGCTCATTAACTTCTGCTCTAAGATACTAGGATATTTTATTTATTTATTTATTTAATTTATTTACTCATTTTGAGAGAGAGGAGGAGGGAAGGAGAAACAGAAGAAGAGAAACATCAGTGTGTGGTTGTCTCTCATATGCCACCCACTGGGGACCTGGCCCACAACCCAGGCATGTGCCCTGACTGGGAATCAAACCAATGACCCTTTGGTTTGCAGGCCAGCACTCAATCCACTGAGCCACACCAGCCAGGGTGATACTAGGATATTTTAAATCTAAAGCTCTCTTTTAATTAGGGGAGGTAGCATCGAAGAACATAAAAACAATGAGTTTTGGGAACTCAGCTAGAATAGAATCCCAAATTTACAACAAATCTTGGGGCATTAGGGAAATTAACTACAGTTTCCTAATGCATAAAATGGCATGGCGGCCCAGGGGCAGGCTGCCTGGGTTAAAATTCCAGCTCTGCCACTTTTATCTTTGTGATCTGGGGCAATTTTCTTAATCTCTCAGAGCTTCAGCCTCCACATCTGTTTTCATGGGGATAAAAAAAATACAACCTTCCTCACTGAGAGGATTAAATGAGAACATGCATATTAAGAGCATGGAACAAAGTAAGCACTCAATAACTGTTAGCAAGCATTGTTATGTTTATTACTATTATATTACTGTGAAGTTGACCAAGGAGTGGCTATTGAAATATTCCATGAAAGCATTTGTTTTCTTCAGAGATTAAAAACAGTTCTGTTTTTACCTTCCTGTACTTCCTACACACTTTACACAACTACAGGAAGCTGAAATCACCTTGTAAACCAGCCACTGCTTTTTCTGATGATTGCCTTTAAGTGGCTTTCAAATTCTGAAGATTATCATGCATAATGTATTATGCTTGCACCAGGATTAAATTTTTTCCATTCATTTTTACCTCTACCAAGGGTTTTGCTGGACAGCATTGTGTCTCCAAAGGAGGCTGCTTTTGCTTTTCCTGAATTGTGAGCACAAAGAGTTTCTTTCAGACTTAGTGTCTTTAAATCAACTAATGTGATTTTTGTCTCCAGTTACAACCAAGTTAAAAGTCTCCAATACACACTAGACTTCCCTTCCCAAGCTATACATTAAGAGTGTTGCGATCCATTCAACACTGTTAGGAGAAAACATGACTGGATTGGGGGTGTCCCCTCCCAGAGCACCCTGTCCTTTTTGCAATTGGTGCCAGGACTGGGGAGACTCATGAGCCTTAAGAAATGGGGCAGGGTGACCACAGTTTAATTATAATGTACTAGTAGCCTTTCAAAGCACAGCAACATTACCTTTCACATTGCATAGCACATACCAAGAATAATATTGCTTCCCAGTGTGTTGAAGTAAAGATGGTCTCACCTAAATGAGGATCTCTGGGACCACCTTTGTTGCCTGTTATTCTTCATTAAAGTGCATCTCAGAAATCTTTATGGCTCTTTACATAAAGCTCTCTAGAGCCAGGGGTGTGGACTGTCTCCTTCTGTCTTTTCCCCACTAGGAAGCACAGTAGCCTTCTCTTTGCCTGCCCAGACTGGCAGGCTGCATTTCAGGGGGTCCCAGACAATTCGAGCCACTGTGTACACCGTGCTCTTTGTTAGAAGTCATCAGCCACAGGGGCAAAGGCGGTAAACAGTAATTAATATGCAAATTTGCAAGTAACATGCCTCTTGGTGGTGAGGTTTCTTTGTGTGTTTGCACAGTTGTGGACAAACTGGGGTTTGTCTTAGCCTTAATTAGCAAGATAAATATAAAATTATGATATTAATTGTTAGCTGGTTTTTTAAAAAAAATGGTAGTATCCCCCTGCTGTGACTGAGATGCTGCAGATCAGTAGGGTGCTCCTTCTAAAATGAATTTTAAGATGCTGAAATACCCATTTTAATTAAAAGGCAAACATCGAAATGAGCTTTTCAATTCAAAAATCATAGTTACTGGGCAACAAATCTTCAATGCATACATTAACAATTAGTATTTGTACATCAGTTGACCTAATCCCCATGCGACACCACAAAGAGAGGATCACCCTTTTACAACAACAACAATAATAATAATAATGAAGAGTAATATTTTAAATATTAAGTACTCTGCACCAGGCACTCTGCTAAGCACTTTTCTCACATTACCCCAATGAATCCTCATGCAAGCCAGACCAGGTGGTGCTATTAATAGCCACATACAGATGTGGAAGTCAAAGCTCTAGATAGGTTTTTTTTTTTTTTTTTTAAGATAGGTTTTCTAGGTCTGCTCTGTAATTGTGGTGTCCTCAAGATTCCATCTGCAACTCTAATTTCTCCTCTTTTTTAGGCTCTCTTTTCTCTGGGAGGTCTACCATTTGGCTGCTTTCGACTGATTCTTTATCAGCTTGCTGATGGTGGTCTAAAATATCTAAATCATATCTCTAACTCCGAACTGCCTTCTAAATTCTAGTCCACAACAGAGTCTCACTTCTACTACCCTGGAAGCCCAGATTTCTTAGCCTGATATTGACAGCTCTTTCTATAATCTGCCCCAGGTACTTTAATTCTCTCATTATTCAATCCAGCTCCCATTATTTAGCACTAATTGGCAAAGGTACTACATTTGTCCCTGGGAGTGAAGTGAGATGGGAAAAGGAGAAAGTGAAATTTTAAAAGCCCCTATTCTCAAGGAGATTTTGGTGAGGATTTAAAGAAAGCAAGGATCAAATTCTAACTAATGCCTTCTTTTTAAAAAGATTTCATTTATTTATTTTTAGAGAAAGAGGAAAGGAGGGGGAAGGAGAAGGAGAGAAACATCGATGTTAGAGAGATACATCAATCGGTTGCCTCTTGCATGCCCCCAAATGGAGTCCTGGCCCACAACCCAGGCATGTGCCCTGACTAGAATCGAACCTGCGACCTTTTGGTTTGCAGGCTGGCATTCAATCCACTGAGCCACACCAGCCAGGGCCTAATGCCTTTAAAAAAAAATTAGGCAAGAAAGTTTATAGCATTTTTATTCACTAGAGCAAAAAAAAATAACTATAAACCAAATTTTATTTTTTAATACTTTTTTATTTTTTAATTACAGCTGATGCAATATTATATTCATTTCCAATATAGGACAGTATATAACTTATTCACCCCAGTAAATCTAGTACCCAGCTAATGACTTTGGATTGCCCTGGTCGTAGAGAATTAGGACTGGGAAAGCAGTGCCCCACTTTCAGTAACGCAGCCGGTACCTTAAATATAGCATGATGCCACAAAGCCCTCGGTAATGGTTTTCTTCCAACGTGATCCACGTATCCCTGGAAGCTTTGTCTTTCTTTCCAAGTCTCAGCTCTAGGTTGGCCCCTGTCCCCTCTCCCCTGAGCCTTCCCTTCTTCTCACAAGCAGAATAGGCACCCTCCTGCTCCATTCTCACTCCACCCTTCCTTTGATGATAACAATTTGATACCACACCATGTGTTTGCTTGGCTGTCTTCCCACTAAACTGCGGGCACCCTGAGGTTAGAAAAAAGATCTTTTCCCCTTTGTGTCTCCCATGCCTAGAACAGTGCTTGGCACGTCATTGGAACTAGCTGCTCTTCGCGAGCAGCCAGACAGTGTCAGACCTGCTAACAAAGTTAGTTAGGTACATCTTCAGAGAAGAAATTAACAGTTCAAAGCAGAGGCCAGTCAAAAGGAAGCTAGGGGAGTAGCTGGGGAAAAGCTGCCCCCAACACCCCCACCCCCACCCCAGGCTGCTCTGGCTCTCCAGATCTCCAGCTAACAGCTGAGGATTGGAAGTAGGAGTCATTGTGAGGGGAAGTCTCATAGAGATGACTTCACAAACTGCTCCACTCCAGCACTTTCTGGAGCAAACACCACGCGCACTGCCCTGCCAGTCTACTTTTTGAACCTAGCAACTTTGGGCAGGTTTTTCTGGGAAGAGGAGGGGTAGCATTTATTCTACTCTTTCAGGAGATGATGAAATAATGGTGTCATTAGACGGCAACGTCTGCAGTATTGCCTTAAAATAGCCATTAGAAGTTCATGAAAACTTGACCTCGATGGATGTTCAGGTGGACACACACCATTGGCCTGAGAGCTGGGAGGCCTCTTTCTGGCACTGTCTGGGCCTCCACAGCGCAGTGATGGAGACGGTCAAGGCAGGAGAGGGAAGAAGGAATTACGAGCGGAAGTATCCCCATGTTTTCAGTATGCCTTCAGTCACTCCCTCCTCCCCCTTTGCCATCAGTCACAGAAGACCTTCACAACATCAGTTTCTCTCAAAGGACTGGAGATGCCCCAACACACGCACTCTGGGGGGCTAGACAGAAAGTCCTGGGTTGTTCTGCTGGGACTAACACTACAACCCCACTAGCCACCACCACCCCCCATCCCAAACCTGACCTAGACATGTCTGTTCTTCAGTTTCCACACTTCCACTCCAGCTCTTTCTAAAGCCTTTGTGGAGAGCACAGGGTCCAGTGGGGCGAGGACCGAGGGGAGAAGCGAGAGGATGTTTGGGAGCCGGCACCTATGGATTCATCTCATGCCTTCCAGCAAGAGCAATCTGAATTCTCCCTCCATTCCCATCCTCTTCATCCGGGACTTGCATGATTTTGATTTTCGGTGCTCCACATAGAATTTCATTTTTATAAAGAGGAAGGGTTCTGCTGCTTACAGAATTAAAAAGTAAAAACTATGGCTCTAGCCTCATTCATCAATCAGACAAGCAAGCGTACTGGGGATTCAGGGCCAAATAACTAGAGCTAGACCCTGGATTGGTTATTTACTTGCTGCATGACTTTGAGCAAGTTTCTTAAATTTGATTTCCTCTTGCTTAGTTTCTTTACCTGCAAAATGTGGTTAATGATTACACACACCTCAAAGAGTCATGTGGATTAAATGAGTTAGTTTATGTGTGCATTAGTACTAGGACATGATTAAGTGCTGTGTAGTTCTTTTTACTATCACTAAAATGTGGTCTCCATGACCTCAAGGAATTTTTTTTTAGGATTTTATTTTTATTTATTTTTTAGAGAGAGGAAACGGGGGGGGGGGGGGGGGAAGTGGGGGGAGAAACATCAATGTGAGAGAGAAACATCAATCTGTTGCCTCTCGCATGCCCCCAGCTGGGGACTTGGCCTGCAACCCAGGCATGTGCCCTGACCAGGAATGGAGCTGTGACTTTTTGGTTTGCAGGACGTTGCCCAACCCACTAAGCTGTACCAGTCAGGGCAAGTGGTGAGCATTTTTGCTGTTTTGTTCATTTCTGTATCCAAAGCACCTAAAACAGTCCCTGGCACATAGAAAGTACTTGAAAAATAATTGTTAAAAAGTACTTGATAAATAACTGTTGAATGGATTGAATGAATTCATTTTGCTACCATCATTTGAAGTAATATCTCTCTACCTCCCTCCTAATAGTTGGTCCAGGCCCTGTGGTGTCCTGAAGCTTGTAAAGGTGAGGGTTCCACAAGGAGCATGGCCTGGGCGAAACGGCACTGCAATGAGAAGGTTGAGACAAGTTCCAGGACCACCCTATCCCTCGTGTATGTGTGGCCTCGGTTTCTCAGAACTGTGAAATGTGAGAGTTAGAACGAGATGATCCAAGTATGTGACTCAGCCAGGGGACTGATGGTGAGAGATCCCTGACCAGACACTAGCCATGAAACTGGGCAAAACTAGGCAGGCTCAGGGAGTCACGTCCGCAGGAAATTATCATCCAAACATAAAAACACCCCAAAGAGCCATCAAAAAGTATTCTAAAAATCTGTAGTCCCTATACGCTGCTGCTCCTCCATCATAACCAATTAGATGGTTTATTACAATTCTCACTCAAAGTTCATGAAGAAAAGGGGTACTGACCTGAAAATGTAAGTGCACCTCCAAGAAAGCGCTCCCTGCTCCTCTGAAAACCCTGAACACCCAGGCACTCCAGGTGACCATGGAATGGGATGCTCATTATCGCTGCCCCTCTCCTAGGAAAGAGGCAGGTTGGTGGAACAGCACACTCAAGATTCATTACTGTCAGTTCAGTTGAAATTACATGTATTAGCACTCAGATTAGATTGTTTACATAATAACAATTACTACAAGAGGGAAGGCAGGCGTTGAAATGAGCCTGTGCAGTTGAACACGAATGAGGGAGAAGCCCGCACTGCATAGGCTGTGCATGATGAGCCTTTTATCCAGGCATCCATGAAGGCACCAAAGAGAGATGCACATTATTACTGGTGGGAGGGCAAGCATTAGTGAGCACAGGGCTAATGGAACTCCTTGTGGGACAATCCCATGGTAGTTAGACCCAGTAAAAATCCAATCTCCTTTTTTCTCTGTCAAAGCTGAACTTGACTTATAGGGCTAAGATAATGATTGACTCCAACGAACCCTCAAATCACTTTTGAAACTTCCACAATTTTTCTCTGAGAAACATTGAATTTTCCTTTTTTAGAATAGGCTCTTGGCCTTTCTCCTAAGTTTTGGTGCCCATGCCTAGTGGGTCTTCAGCATATCAGATACTTAGTCAGCTCTTTATAACACAAAGCTACCTTCTTACCAGACATAATCTTGGTTTACTAATTCCATGGAACTGGGTGAATAGTGATCTGAGGTTTATTCTCTGAATGCAGTGAGACTTTGGCATTTAAGCCTGGTCTAAACAGTTCCGACCAAGGTTCCTACCTGATTTGGATGTGATGAGTCCTTTCTTGACGGATTCCAGTTCTGTGCCCTGGTTTACGAAAAAGTCATCGTCACACTAGCTGGTGACTTTGCTGCCTCTCTCTGAATCACTTTTCATCTACTCTGAATTCTGTCTAGTACCTTTTGAACATTCATTCTTTCATTCAGTTAACAATCATTGAGCACCTACTAGGGGTCAGGTATCCCATGTGTTTTTAGCCTTTTTTCTGGAGTTTTCATATTTTAATGAAGTATCATTAGCAATTGTTACATGATAATAAACTAGGGCAAATTTAAGAGACCCCCACACTGTATTCCCAGCTTCTGCCACAGCTCATAGTACCTGAGATGCACGTGCAGTGGACAGAGTTCTCACTTTAACCTGTGGTTAAATCTCAGAGACCATCAGCAACTCTCTGTCTTCCCCTAACCCTTTCCATGTCAAGTATAACTCAAACCTCTCTTCTAAGGACGCATGCAGGGTACTCACTGATGAAACAAAGATAAAAGTAACTAAGAGCTAATAACTCTTTTGGATCTTAGGGGATGGCAGGAGAGGATTTTGAAGCTGTTGCCCTGCTGGCTACCAGTTGGTATAAACCAGTCAATTGTGCCATGGCCAATGTCAGAGCCAGAGAGATCCTGGGGTCAATGAGAAACATGGGACATAGGGACACTCTACTATAACATATGTGAGAGAATCTAGAGATTAAGTCCTTACATGGAGGTTTCGTCATTTAATGTAAATTTACAAACATGTATTTTATCGATAACATGCATTTATCTTGCGATAAATCCTTTTGATAGCAATGAACTCAACAGAAATGAAAAAGTATATTTAATGAAAAATTAAGTACAGTCCTAAAGGTTCAAGAAAGTAGATGATGAATACGTGTCTCAGATTAAAAGTCTGCTGACAGTTGTCATTCCCCATGGGGATCGTAGTGACATCACTGAACATACGCATGCTAGAAGCTAAATCTGCTAAGGAAGCATCAGTATCAGTGGTTAATTGTTATTTTAAAAATAATGCACCAGAAGAAAAGGTAACCACTAAAGCTCCAAAAAGTGCGTTTACACAACACTCTCTGAACATGACTTTTTGTTTAAATCAAATGACTGTTCTTTTAAACATATTTCAATATATTTTCAATTCCAAGTTTTCTTGTGTACACAGAAAAAAGTAAAACAAGAAATGTTATTACTGTCTCCATTAGCAGAGTCACAGCTCAATGCCGCCAGTTTTATATGAGTGTCATCACTGACTTCGAGTGGCCAATCTCTTCACTGCAACACTGGCTCGGAGTTTTTGTCCAGTTCATGGATTCAAAGTAAAGCTTTCAGATGTTAATTCTGCCACACCTGGTATTATTGTGAGTGCCATTAAAAATCCCATTTAAAAGTTTGGCACTGCACATAAAATTATTTCTGCAGTGCTAATAATACAAGTTTTGGTGAAGCAGGACATCAAGGTAAAAACAGTGTTCTCCGGTTATGGAGCAGAAATGTGCTAAGCATTAGTGCAGTGCTCACATAACTTACAGACATAGCTAAACAAGCTTTGATGTGCTACCAATCAAAGATGAAGCTGCAATTAACAAAATGGACAAATATAATTACACATAAAAAGTGTTACTGAACTATAAAGCTGATATTAAATACTCCAAATTATGCCAGCATGGTACTATACACTTTGTCTTATCATAAATTCATAAAATTTTAGAAATATTAAGCCTTTGAAGAACTATTTTCTATATTAACCTGAGTGTCCATCAATGATATTGCACATTTTTATAATATAAACAAGTTCATCTAAACTTATGCTGCATTTGATTCAAAATTAGCTGGAAATATTTAATCAAAGTTTTTATTGAGTGGAATGTCAAATATGTACTTCAGCTTCTGAAGCTTAATAAAATCATAATTATTGAAAACAAAGCTTACAAATGAAAGGCTTTTGAAATGTGTTGCTATGCAAGCAAGGGAGAAAGTGAACAACTTAGAAAGGAGAATTCAAATGATCCTCAGAGATGATTTGAAATTCTGAAATTATGCTTGGGAATAGCTCATCTAGTAGGAAGTATCTTTGGATAGAAAATTCCTGTTTTTAACTGGATAAATTTATATTCTGTACCAGAATGGAAAGAAATTTGAGAATGTCTATAGTAGGGGGCATCTAAATTTGTCAAAACATTCAAAAGATTCATAAACAGAGAAAAAATTATTCAATGGGTTTTTACTTGTAAAAACTTGTAATTTAAAAAATTTACTTGTAAATTATTTGTTAAAATAATTACTCCAGAGACAAAAAAAACAGTCCTTGTGAAATTATCTGGGCTGAAATATTCAATTTTCAATGAAATGAATATTTCATTTGTGACAATTCAAATAAAAATTAAATTGAAAATATACATTGTTTACCAGAATCGTCTCTGAGCTTAACAAATGCCTCAATATCTGTAGAGAGAGTATTTTCTCAGACAGGAGACAATTAAAGGTGTTAACAATTCTAAGATTCATTAACCTTAAAATACAATCTTTAAGATGATTGTGAGCAATTACATGTAAAAATTTAATGTAATAAAACCCTATTGAGCCCTGGCAGGGTAGCTCAGTGGGTTAGAGCATTTTCCCAATACTCCAGGGTTGTGGGTTCGATCTCTGGTCAGGGCACATGCAGGAGGCAACCAATGAATGCATGGAAAGGTAGAACAACAAATTGATGTTTCTCTCTCTCTCCCTAAAAGCAATAAGTAAATTTTTTAAAAGTCATTTTAAAAAACCATATTGAAAAAAAGCTATTCATTAGAAAAGTATCAATGGCATAATATTAGGCAGAATACTATGGAATGGATAAATTAAAGCACATTTATAGAAAGAATCATTATTCTCATGGTATCATTTTTAACATTCAGATAAGAGATACAAATAATTCAAAACACTTTATGCATACTGATATATTTTTATTATTTAGAAATAATTTCATTTTTAAAAATAGTTTTGAACAGACTTTATAGGTCTATCCTTAAAATAGGGATCTTTGACTTTGGAATATGATTCCATGATATATAAATAGATAATATATATGTAGGACAATTTTCTTAATGATTAAGCTACATTATATTGTCCTGAGTGTATGAGAGAGTGGCTAGTGGTTCCCACTAGCCTTGTTCCAGCTCTTATCCAGAAAGAGGATGTGGTAGGCAGAATTTAAGATAAACCCCAGCAACCCACACCCCTGACTGTCTGTGGAACCTGTAATTTGCTTCCAATCAATAGAATACAACAAAAGTGATGGGCCATCACTCCCATAGTTGTGTTATGTTATACAGCAAAGATGAAGAGATTTTTCAGATGTAATTAAGGTCTAATCAGACTTTAAATTAATTAAAAAGGAGCCCTGATTGGTGTGGCTTAGTGGGTTGAATGTCTTCCCGCGAAACCAAACGTCCCTGGTTCAGTTCCTGGTCAGGGCACACGCCAGGGTTGCAGGCCATGTCCTGGTTGGGAGAGCGCAGGAGGCAGCCAATCAATGTTTCTCTCTCACATATTGATGTTTCTCTCCCTTTCTTTCTCCCTCCCTTCCCCTCTTTCTAAAAATAAATAAATAAAATCTTTTAAAAAAGGACATTATCTTGGGTGGGCCTGACCTAACCAGACAAACCCTTTAAAAAATAGTCTAGACTTCAGAGGCGCTGGCTTTAAAGTAGCAAGCTGCCATGGATTCAAGGGCTGCGAGAAAACAACCCTGCCAACAACTACACCGACTTGGAGCAGGGTCCCAAGCTGCAGATGAGACCCTGGCCCGGCCTGGATGATGCCTTAACTCCCACTTTGTGAGACTCTGAAGAGAGAACCCAGTTACACGGTGCCTAGATTCCTGGCCCATGGAACTGTGAGATCACAACTGTAGGCTGTTTTAAGGCACGAAGTGTCTGGTCATTTGCTACATAGCAATAGAAAGTTTAATCGAGAGGGGTAGAAAATCAGGGTTCAGGACCAAATAGGGAACCCAACCTACTACCAAGGAGGTCCTGAGCGAGCTGATAATCAAAGCTAACCGAAAATGCTCAGCTGCTAAGAGCGCCAGCATGGGACTTCTTGCTTGACAGAAAAACAGAAATGAGAAAGGCAGTAATAGATTCCTTTTCAGGTCTGAAATAAAAGCCACCACTCACTGGATTGTCATCTGACGCACACCCATAATCAACACTGGCTCGCTATTTAGTCGGACTTCTTTTTGCAGAGCTCAGGGAAAGCAGAAACGTCATCTCCAGATTATTGCTTCTCTTGCACAGTGTTGGCGTGTGTTAGTCAGGGACTCTGGCTCTTTTGCAATGTCTCCGAAAAATAATAGTATTTAGAGCCCACTGCACTCCCATCCAATTCTCCAATCAGCTAGAAAATCTGCAGGTATTCTATCAAAGATTTAAAGAAAGCAGTGTATGAGTCCTGGGATCATTGGAAAGCATGATCTGATCACTGATTTTCTATCATTCTGATACCAATTTAAAAATGGCATGAAAGAGAAGGGGAAGAAAAGGGGGTCCCACTGATGTATGGAAGCCTTAAAAATCTTTAGTCATGTTTAGCATTGGAGATCCAGGGTTAAAGGAATTATGTGAATATATATGAAAGAATCTACTTAAAGCAGATTGCTTTCTTTATGCCTTACTTTTTGAAAAGCCACGAATCAATTTTCTTGTCAGCCGAATCTCATTTTAAATGCATCAGGGAATGCAGTATTTGAAGGAACTCTACAGTAAAGCAAATTTGCTTTTTGTAGTGTTATATAATTAGGCAACCTAAGACTTCTGTTCTATTGATGAACATTTTTGTATGTCAAGACTTTTTATAGTGGACAACTGATTACCAAAAACTACACTCAATTCATTTTCATGAAGTGTCGTCCCCATAGACACCTTGGCTGTTGTGGGATGGTCCCAGACAGGCCTTGTCAGAAGACAGTAGTATGGACACTGAGTGATCTGGGACATTGAACAGAGAAGGCTGGTAGGCCATTGAAAACCTATGTCCACCAGGAGGGCTACAGACCCCAGAAGATTCTCAGTGGGATACGGACAGACCTCCAAGCCAGGATGTTAAGGAAAGGAAACTCAAGGTCTTAGGAGACAGTGTCTTACATTTTGCAGTCTGACTCCACGGGTTCAAGTCAGAACCCGGGCTCAGCGTACCAGCTGTGGCACCAGGGGCAGCACTTAGCCACACTGCGCCATCTCTTACCTATAAAATGGAAATAATAAAATCCCAATTTCATAGGGCTACTGTGAGGGATAAACGCAAGAACACAGTAAAGCACCTAGTGCTTAGTAAGTTTTTAGTCATCGGAAGCTATTGCTGTTTGGCACAACAGAATCGCAGAAGCTTCAATTATTAAAAAAGACTGACTGAACCTGGGAAAGAAAAAAAAGGTAGCGTTGAAGGAAATCAACAGGCCACTGGAAAAAGTGCTCCTTTCCCCAGCAGGAGAATGCCTCGGGCATTTTCAATTCAATGATTATGTACTATTTCTCATAATTATCTCATTTAGAATTACAATGGAGGATGTTGGGAATAATTAACCTCATTCTGTAGTCCCCGGAGCCTGGCATTGCAGGTAGGATTAGGTGCCCGCTCTGCCAGTCAGGGCGTACAAGTCATTCCCCCAGTGATAGAAGTCCTCCAGCCTCTCTTTTTAGGCAGGCTCGGTAAATTCCCCACCCACCGCACGGTGACAGGATGGCCGCTGCATTCATCGCAGGTGCGGTAGCACTTTTACAGTCTTGGAATAGCAGCAGGTCCTGAAAACACCCAGCGCCTTTAAAAGCTTAGAAACAACAGTAATGGGTGGAGCATCCCTTTAGAATCCGCTGTGGTAAATCCTCTCTCTGCTGAGCTGCCAACCTAGAAGCCCGCTTCCTCCTTTGTTAGGCATTCTAGTCACAAAAACCTACAATAAAATGCTGCAGGCGCATCAATAAAGGATATAATGAAATCAAATGAGTCTTGTTCCTTACATTTACATGCAAAATATATCAAAGGGGTATCCAGTTGATTCCTGAGACCCACACAATAGATTCTTTTGTGTGGGAGGAGAGAAGATATATGAAGCTGAATTAGGAAGCAATTCCAATTAAAAGGGTTGTGCTTAAGGCTCCAAAGACAATGCAGCCTTTGCGAGACAGTTAGCTATTAGACAGATGTGTCTGGCTGCTGAGGTGTTTTTATGGTGACCAGTCAAAGCTGGTGGAAAGAGCTCAGCAGTCCCTGGGTCCCTGTCCAGGTCACACCACCTCCCTTCCAACCCAGTCCTATGTGACCCCAGGGATAATAGCACCTGCCTACTAGGGATGTTATGAGAATGAAAAAAATAAAGCATAATAAACCACTTTGAGTAGTGCCAGGCACAGGCTAAGCACTCTACAAATGTTAGTTATCATTATGATTTCCTCCGACTTGGCCCCACATGAGAGCTGGCACAGGCTGGAATCGCGGCGATGCCAAGTGAACGGGACCCTGGCAGGGTCCGCCTTTGGAGGCCACCTGCTGCGTGGTGGAGGGAAAGTTGTCCCTTGTTGCAAAGGCCTCCTAAAGCCAGTACGCCTTTCTTTCCTCGAGAAACAGGGTTCCTGGTGCAAACATGAGACGCCCGGGACATGCGCCTTTTGCATTAGCTCCTGTTACCTTACACACTTCTCACATTTTACAGCTTTACAATCAGCGAGTTGGTAGATGGCCCCTTGGAGCTAGGCTATTCCTTGTGGCAGGTTGTCTACAATTTTCCTCCTGATTCTCTGTCTCTCTTCAATAGGATCTACCTTCTTGAAAGTGGGCTCACAGGCTGCCCAGTGCCGGCTCAGATCTGTAGCTGAGACACCACAGCTGACTCGGCTCTGCAGAGGATCCCCGTTACAGGAATCCGGGATCGAGCCTTGGGCCGTTTCCCTCTTCCTGGTTCACCGCACTGCCTCTGGAGTTTCCTTTAGCACAGAAGCACCAGAAATCCTGTTTGTAACATTAGCGTCATTCTTCATTTACCTTATTAAAAGGGGTAATAATTTTCATTTGGGAACATGCGTTGGGGTAAGTTTGAAGCACAAACTGAACACTGGTGGAACTACGGAATATAAGAGAAATTCAAAACAAAAAGAAACCATTGAAGGTTCTGATAGACGTCAGGTGCCTGAGGACCCCGCCCGCCCCCCTCAACCCCATGCCTTGGAAACAAAGAAGAGAATCACACAGTCCCCACTACAATTAGTTATTCTACCTGGATGCTCACTTCAAATACTGGGCTTATTATTGCAAAGATGTAAATGGACCTGGTTCACAGCACCTCTTACTCGAGGAAGCCCTGAGGATACCGGCACGAAGCCATCACTCCTGTAGTGACATTTTAAAGCCAGTCTCGAGGAAGGGAGAGGAATAGGCCAGGAGAGGCCACAAAAGGGGCTTTATTTCCACTTTTAATATTAGATTTCTTTTTTTAAAAAAAGGACCTGCAGCCTGTGGCATAAGGTAAATATTTGTTAAATGTAGGTGGTGAGTCACAGGTATTTGTTACGTCCCTCTCCACTTGGCTGTAGGTTTAAAAGTATTTCAACATAGTTTAAAATAATTGTGTAGATTTTGAAGGAAAAGCAACAGAATGTTTGGCAACTAAAAAGAGAGAAAAGTCTTGGCTCAGAACTGTGCAAAGGAAAGCAAACAAAATAAGTGAGGAGTAGCTCAAAGCTTCCCTCAAGTTAGGTTTCAGAATGACTCTGGATGGTACAGCCCCTATAAAGAGAAATCCGTCCCCTTTGATACGGCCAAATCTGTTTCAGGTGACAGGAGCAGAGGCCGGGGGGGTGGGGGGGGGGGGTCTGCGCCTGACTCACTTTTCAGTACTCCAACGAGTATGCATCAACAACACAACAGTGGTTTGGATACTAATTCGTTTAGACAAAATGGTACTGAAATGGGGAGTAAATTTGGAAACCCTCTTTTCCAAAAATGTAGGCTGGTGTCACCAAGAAAAGGTGCAGATTCATAATTGAATGGTTACGTTTCTTTGTCAAGGAAAAAGAATCAAATCAAAGAGGAAAAACCCAGACAGGGTGAGTGAATTAAATGTTTAACCCTGTCACAAGAGCGCCTCTCCGAGCCGGCTGACCTGGCCAATGTGAGGCCCCCTGCTCTCCCTCACTGAGTGGAAGGCCAGGTTGTAAATGGTCTCCCTGCACAGAGAGGGCCGCTGGGAGGAAATTGGAATCTGAAAAGCCATAAAGTATTCATTGTGGGGACTACACAAATTGTTTGAGACCTTCAGTTCCTTTATTGCTGATAAAAATTTCAGGATAGCTGGCAAAGTAAAGATTAACACCTTAAATCATCTTTGCTCATGAAAAAGTCATTTGACCAGTATTCAACACAGTAAAAGATACTTTCTCAAGTCAGACTTTTCCTCTCCCCAAAACTGACCATATAAGGAGGTTCAGCGCAATTTCATCCGATGTAGAGCTGTACACCACGTACGCTGTAGCCATGGCCCTAATACAGATTGTAAACTGACAAAAAGGAGAACTGCTGCTATTTGAACCCACAGTTTTATTTTAACCTAATTTTCAACATACTGCGACTCTGACAAAACAAATTTTTGGAAGTGGAACCTCACATACATGTTTTCAGACTACATAAGCCTTGTGTGACTCATCCATCCAAAATTACCAGAGACCCATAGAAAATGTTTTTGCTATTTTTCCTGATGATAAATAATTAAAAAACTATATTAAAACAAACATGGAGAGGATGTTTGTGAGGATGTTTTGGGTTGCAAGTAACAGAAATCAATTTAAGTGAGAGAATACATGCAAGGAGAATGTATTCTAGGGTCAGGGAGCCTCCCAGACCCAAAGGACAAGAATACCTGAGGCCTCCGGAGGGCCTGAGCTCAGGGAATCTTTTCCCTTCCTCTCTCTCATCACTGTATCTCTTTGAGAAATGGCTCCATCTTCTTAGAAGGGCTTTTTGAGCTACGCAGTCCTCATGAAGAATAGGAAATGGGCATGAATAGCTTGCAAGTTCACAAACTGATTAGTGCCAATCACTCCCATTACTGGCTTGTGCTCTCTCTCATACACATTATTGTCCTGGGTTCTCTCTCTCAACTCCACACATGTAGTTCAGGGATGCTCACCAGTCCAGCTCAAATCAGGTGCCCACGGCCAGCAGGACAGAGTCACACAGGTGCCGAGAGTAAAGCCCGTAATCTCTAGGGAAGAGGGATGTGGCAAATGACATACGAATTTCACCACACACGTTATGGAGCAGAATGCCTTCGCACAAAAACATTTATTGAACACCTCTTCTGTGCCTGACACTCATCTAGGTGTTGAGGAAATAACAGTGAACAAAGAAAAAGTCATTCAGGAAGCTTACATTCCATTGAGAGGGAACACAATAAATAAATACTAAAAAAGCACCTAATACTAATACATCAGATGGTTATAAGTGCAGTGAACAGTGGTAGTGGCTGGTTGAGGAATGTTTAACAACCAGCTTTCTGGAAGGCATTTGACGATTTCTGTGGTATAAATACTCCCACCATGGCCAATTTCAAGCTAACAATGTGATGTAACTGACCATGGAGTTGAGAAGAGACGTGCAGTAGTTCACTATTGCAGGGTAGCTCCACCATTCAGATATAAGTAACCTCAAGAGCACAGATAAGAGTAAAATATAGTAAAAGAACTAAGAAGTTTTGACTTCCGGACAAGATGGAGGCATAGGTAGACACATTTTTGCCTCCTCACACAACCAAAAGAAGGACAACAACAAATTTAAAAACAAAAAACAGTCAGAACTGCCAGAAAACTGAACTGTATGGAAGGCTGACAAACAAGGAGTTAAAGGAGAAACATTCATTCAGACCAGCAGGAGGAACAGAGACAGGCAGCCAGGACAGAGAGGATGCTCAGCAAGGCAGCAACTAGAGGACCAGTTGGTCCCACATTTGTGTGTGGATAACCCAGGAGGAAAACTGGGGAGTGAGACAGACCTTGCAACCTGGGGTTCCAGCACAGGGAAATAAAGCCTCAAAACCTCTGACTGTAAAAACCTGCGGCAGTTGCAGCATAGGAGAAACTCACGGGAGAGTTCCTTGGAGAGACCCACAGGGTCCTAGAATGTACACAAACCCACTCATCCGGTAATCAGCACCAGAAGGGCCCAATGTGCTTGTGGGTAGTGGGGGAAGTGACTGAAACCCAGGGGAGACCTGAGCAAGTGGCATTATTCCCTCTCTCACCCCTCCCCCACATTCAGTGCCATGACACAGTGAACTGGGTGGCTCCTCCCTATACTATGTAACAGGTGTGCAGAGACAAAGAAATGTGGCCCAAATGAAAGAAGAGATCAAAACTCCCAAAATAGAACTAAGCAATGAAGAAATAGCCAACCTATCAGATGCACAGTTCAAAACACTGGCAATCAGGATGCTCACAAAGATGGTTGAGTCTGGTCACAAAATAGAGGAAGCAGTGAAGGCTATGCAAAGTGAAATAAAGAAAAATATACAGGGAACCAACAGTGAAGGTAAGGAAACCAGGACTGAAATCAATGATTTGGATCAGAAGGAAGAAATAAACATTCAACCAGAACAGAATGAAGAAATAAGAATTCAAAAAAAAAAAAAAATGAGGAGAGGCTTAGAAACTTCCAGGACATCTTTAAACATTACAACATGCAAATCATAGGGATGCCAGAAGGAGAAGGGGAAGAGCAAGAAATTGAGAACTTATTTGAAAAAATAATGAAGGAGAACTTCCCCAATCTGGCAAAGGAAATAGACTTCCAGGAAGTCCAGGAAGCTCAGGGAGTCCCAAAGAAGTTGGACTCAAGGAAGCACACACCAAGGCACATCATAATTACATTAGCCAAGATTAAAGAGAAGGAAAGAATCTTAAAAGCAGCAAAAGAAAAGGAGACAGTTACCTACAAAGGAGTGCCCATAAAACTATCAGCTGATTTCTCCAAAGATACCTTACAGGCAAGAAGGGGCTGGAAAGAAGTATTCCAAGTCATGAAATCCAAGGACCTACCTCTAAGACTACTCTATCCAGCAAAGCTATCATTTAGAATGGAAGGGCAAATAAAGTGCTTCTCAGATAAGGTCAAGTTAAAGGAGTTCATCATTAACAAGCCCTTATTATATGAAATGTTAAAGGGACTTACCTAAGAAAAAGAAGATCAAAACTATGAACAGTAAAATGACAACAAACTCACAATTACCAAAAACTGAACCTAAAAAAAAAAACAAAAACAAAAACAAACTAAGCAAAAACTAGAATAGGAACAGAATTACAGAAATGGAGATCAGATGCAGGGTTATCAGTGGGGTAGTAGAGGGGAGAATGAGCAAAAAGGTACAGGGAATAAGAAGCATAAATGGTAGGTACAAAATAGACAGGGAGAGGTTAAGAATAGTATAGGACACGGAGAAGCCAAAGAACTTATACGTACGACCCATGGACATGAACTAAGGGGGGAGAGAATGCTGGTGGGAGTGGGACCGCAGGGCAGAGGGGAATAAAGGGGAGAAAAAAATGGGACAATTGTAATAGCACAATCAATAAAATATACTTAAAAAAGAACTAAGAAGTTTTAAGTTTTGAGGAATTACTACCTTTGTTTTTTAACATAATTGATTTAATGATAGTTGAATTATTCTATTTTTAAGGGTAGCTTTGTTTAATAACTGGCTCACAAAATTCTTGAAAATTTAACAATCAGCTCTCACAAGCCAGGATGAGCCAGATCCAGGACGCCACTGGCAGTAAAGAAAATAAAGCGGGTTCAGGGTTTGTGTTCCAGGCATCTATCGATGTGTAACAAACCACCTCAAAACACAGTGGTTGGGAATGTGAACCGTTCTATTATATCTCCCAGTCTCGTGGGCCAGACATCCTGGCAGGGCTCAGCGGGGCAATGCTTCCACTCAGCGACATCGACTGCCAGATGGACCAGTCTCGAGAGTCCAGGATGGCTTTGCTCACGTGTCCGGTGCCTTGGTGGAGACGACTAGAAGGCTGTGGGCTCAGCTGGCACTGCTGACTGAAGTACGCACCCATGGCCACTTGAGCATGGTGGTCTCAAGTAATCAAATCCAGGACTCCCAGAGACACGGTTCTAAGAGGCAGGGAGTAGAAGCTGCCAATCTCTGAAGGCCTGAGCCTGGAAATGGTCCCAGCACCGCATCTGCCATACTCCACTGCTCAAAGCAGCCACAGAACCTGCCTACACTTAAGTGGACGGAGAGCCTGTCTCCCAACAGGAGGAGTATCAAAGAATCTGTGGCCATCTTGCAGCCACCACAGACAGAGCATGGCAGTGGTGAAGGAGCTGTGCTATTTTAAATATGGGGGTTGGGGAAGACTTCAAAAAAGTGCTTTTCTTCCCCCGGAAAACTGAAGGCAGTGAGGAGTGAGCCCTGTGGACAAATAAAATATACATGTAGTTTGTGTGAGTCCAGCTTTTGGTGGCCAGTTCAGACTAAACCCTGAGACCCCTCTGTGCCATAAGGACACATCAGTGAAAAGGTTTGAAAAGCACCGATCAGGACAAGTTCTTCATTCCCCAGGTCCGGGGCACTGCAGCCCAGAAACCTCAGGTGCCTGTTCCCAGGCGCCACTCAAGGCCCTGCTCGCTGGCAGCGAAGCGCGGCCTGGGCCGCACCCTTCTGACCAGATCTCCTATTTCTGAGTCCAGTGCTTTTTCTACAACTCCTTGTTCATTTGTTTTTAAAAATTATTTTATCTCTATAAAATTCTTTCTAAAGTCAGTGTTATCACATGACAGCATTTGCTACTTTCTGTCTTCAACTAGACATATTTTATATCATCAGTGAGAATGTACACTCCTTGAGAAGAGACACTTTTATACTTTTCCAGGTCCACTGTATACAGTTGTGCAGTTCGGACACTGCAGAAGATATCTGACTGGGTTGGGGAGGGGGTTCAGCACTGCACTTGGCCTTCCAGGCTGTAAACTGTGGGGCACAGCTGCATCGCCTATGAGGTGCGGGAGTCTTTTTCCAGTGCCTGCAAAGGAGAGGCTGGTGGTAGCCCTGCACTTCTTCACAAAGTGCTTGTTGTCCAGCACAGTGCTGGGCACACGGAGGAGGATTCTGGGTTGGAAATGGGGAAGGAAGGCTGGGAGTAGAAGGAGTTGGGACTGCTCATTCACAGCCTTCGGATTCCTCCCGAAGTGCTCTATGTGGGAATGCTTGGATTGTCTATTGCTGTGTAGCACACCATTTCAAACCGAGTAGAATAAGACAGCCATTCAATTGTGCTCGCACCTTCTGTGGGTCAGGAATTTGGACGGGGCCCAGCAGGGATGAACTGTGTCTGTTTCCCGATGTCTGGGGCCTCAGCTGGAAAACCCACTGTGGGGCTAGAATCAACCGGAGACTTCTTTCCTCACGTGCCCTGTGCCTCACCTGAACTGACTCAAAGACGAGTCTCCACTGACACTGTCAACAGGAGCACACCTGTGCCTACTCTCTGTGACTTAGGTCCCCACAGCATGGTGGCTGACTCTGAGAACCAGCACCTGAGAAGGACGGGCCACGAAGCAGGTGGCAGCTGTGTGGCCTTCTCAGCCTAACTTTGGAATGCACCCGACACCACCTCCACCACATGTTATTGGCTGTACATGAGCCACTGTGGCCAGCTTAGACCCCAGGGCAGGGACATGAGACCCTGCCTCTTGACGGCAGCTGCAGATGATCAGGTGGGAAAAGGGATACTGTTGTGGAGATCTTTGGGAAATGCAACCTGTCACAGGGTGCGTCTCTGCAATAACCCAGTACCACAAAAGAGATGGAGTAGCGATAGAGGGATTAGGCCTCCTGGATGTCCCTCAGGATGCTCATGGTGAACAGCCTTCAGGGGCAGGATAGAGATGTACTGTTTTCTGACACCAGAGTCTCCAAAAACCATCTTTTAAATCTGTGGTTGGGGGTGAGCTCAGTGCCAGCAACGTGGGCAGCTGCACAAATGCACCAGCTGCTTTTCACCCTTGGACTTGGCAGTTATGCCACCAGGAAATTCTACAGACGAGTCTGACAACTTGAGGGTCTGCCTCTTTTTCAATTTGTGGGCCACCAACTAACTGTCATGGTTACCAGGGTTTGTGCCAGAGCCAGATGTTCTTAACAGATGTGCAAAGAAGGCAGCTCCCTTATTACATCTTTTTAAGTTGTCTGATGC
The DNA here is from genome assembly GCA_004027475.1 of Anoura caudifer. Lineage (NCBI taxonomy): Eukaryota > Metazoa > Chordata > Mammalia > Chiroptera > Phyllostomidae > Anoura > Anoura caudifer. Next base: position 63,529 of record PVKU01000771.1, on the reverse strand, counting down.
CATAATGTGCCTTTTTTAGTCTAATGCAGGGTTGGACACCCCTGGCAAAGCAATTGTAGCTATTTCCTCTATTTTAGTCCACATGAAATAACCAGCCATGATCTCAAACCCCTTTTCTTCTTAACTAATTGGGTGGCCTTCTGCAGCTGGGCCATGAAACCAAGGGAAGTTTCAAATTGAAGATATATAAATATGTAATTTGTTTAAGTTCTGAAGTGCAATCCTCCCATCCCACCCCATACCACTATCCCTCTCCATTAATATAGGATGTACTTATTTGGCATAATCGCTAGGATGTTACAATAATTTCTATTTCTACCCCATCACTGCTACCTGGACTTCACACTTGGATGATTTGGGGGAAAGTGGAGTAAAGCTACCACTTAGCTACAGAATATCGCCAAGTACTAAATACCAGGCCCACCCCTCCCTTGCCTTTCCTCTGACCTGGTACTTCTGCTGTGTCCGAGAAATGAGCTGTCCCTGCTGCAGACCTCATCAGGTTAGACACGGAGGAAACTGCACACCCACCAAAGAAATGCTCCTGGTGAGAACAGAACTCCTTTCTTCCATCAGCTGAGTTAAGTGCATACAAACAAACAACTTTTATTATTCAACTTAAACATAAATGTCACTGTGTAAAGCCTGCCTGCCCACGAAAGTCCACTGCCCACTAACACCATTAAAATGAAGGTGCTCTAGTGTATTCCCCTTCCTTCTCCTCCCACCCACCTGCCAAAATGATGGATGATGCATATTCAAGGTTACCAAACGCTGAGACTGAAACCAGGTAGGTTTAGAAGAAGAAATACTTATGGAAAGGACAGGCGAGTTACAACCACTAACTTACAAGGAATGAGACCTCTTCCATATGGCCGCGCTCAGCATCAGCCTGGGTCAAGCCCCCTGCTGCTGGAGCTCCCTGTGAGGGAGCCGACAGAGTCCACACTTGGCCCCAGTGCGCCCTGACCAAGCCAGTAGCACTGAGAATGTGCACAAGCTGCAAGAGCCAGTTAAAAATAAAGTCTGGAAGTAACTAGGTCTTGTGACTGACACAAAAACTGCTTTCCGTACTTAACAAGGCCACCCCTGATGATCAAATGCATTTCTTCCTCTACCCCCAAACCCCGAGTCTGAAAAGATGCAAAAGGCAGAAAGCCGAGGCTCTGGGCTCACCTGACCTGGTGTGTTCCTCCAGGGCTGGTGAATTCACTGAACTTCACCTCCACTGAAGTTCCACTAGAAACAGAGGCACAAGCAGTCAAATCTGCTTGTATCTGAGACCAAGCATAATGGTTAATTGTATCTGTCAGTTTGACTGGGTCATTCACTCAGTCAAACACCAGTCTAGATGTAAAGGTAGTTTTTTAGAAGTGATTAATACTTAGATCAGGAGACCTTAAGTAAAGCAGACTACCCCCCATGATGTGGGTGGGCCTCATCCAATCGGTTGAGGATCACTGAAAAAAGACTGGGGTCCCCCAAGGAAGGATTTCTATTTCCTGAATGCCTTTGGACTTCAGCTACAATAACAGTTCTGCCCTGGATCACCAGTCTGCTGGCCTTCCTGCAGATTTTGAATTTGTTGGACCCCACCATTGCATGGGCCAATTCCTTAAAATGAATCTCTCCATATACATACACACCCTATGGTTCTGTTTCCCTGGGGAATCCTGACCACATCTATATACTTTGCATTGCTTATTGGCTGATTCAGTCACGTCACGTGGCAGGACTGCAAGTTCCCAGAGCAATATCCTTTCTTCCCTTCTTAGTATCAGAATCCTAATCTTGTTTGGGATGGAAATGTTCTAGCTAAACGATTACATTTCCCAGTCTGCTTTCTAGCCAAAGATGACCATGTGACTCAGCTCCAATGACAGGTAAGCGAGCACTATTGATCAGGATTCACAGAAAAGCTACTTAAAAGGAAGACAGGTTGTTGGCATGCACCCTCTCCGCCTTCCTCCGTTTCCCCGTCTTGAACTCCAAAACAGTGGTTGGACCTCAGGGGTCAGCTTGGATACAAAACCTTGTGCTAAAGCAGAGGAGAAAAATACCAGCTCTGCACTGCTTACTGCCCTTTTATTGAACAAAAATTACACCTCCCTCTTTTAAAAGCATTGTAATTTTCTGTTTCTGTAGACAATGATGTACTGTATTTCCTAACTGACCAGACAATACACAAAAGTGAAAGCAATTTAAACCAAACTTCACCACTCTTCCAACCCAGACCAGCACTGATGATTCAGTCTAGCTTGCCCTATAAGATGGGTATTATTATTATTATTCCCATTTTATAGAAGGTGAGACTAAGGAAAAAGAAACTAAGTAACTTGCCAAGGTCACACAATCAGTGGCTGAGCTGAGATTTGAACTCAGATCTATTCACCTCCAGAGTCTACACTCTTGACCATGGTGCCTCCTACGGGTAAAGCTAAGACTAATGGATGAAAGTTGCAGGAAGCAGATTTCAGTTCAATATAAGGAAGATTCTTCTAATAGTGGGGCCAGGTCACAAACTATGACCTGCATAATGAGGTAGTGAATATCCTATAAATGAAGTACTTAATTAAAAACTGAATAATCACTTATCAAGCAGGCTGGTTTAGGTTGTATTTACAGTCCATTTCAAGTCATCCAAGTCTGTATACATGTTTTGATTGAATTAAGTGTGCCACACTAGGAATTTTTAAAGAAAGGAAATTGTAGATTTAATGATATTGGTAATACTCTGGTTCTTAAACTGGGCAGTGGAATGGGGGTGTCCGTTTTCCCACTGGGCTCCATCACCTACATGTATGTTCCACCTGTTAGTACATATTAAATATTACTGTATTTTGCTGTGAGTAGCGCAAAATTTTTTGTCCAAATTTTTGAGGGGAAAATAAGTATATGCATTATACATGGGTAATACTAATTCTGTATCTATATAAGTGTTCTTAATTCTTTTATTTATGCATATGCATTAAAAGTATAACCCTAGAAAGCAATAATAATAACCATATGTTCAAAAATAAATATTAAAATTACTTTGTAATACAAAAAGCAAGTGTCTAAATATAAATAAATAAAAAATTGAATTAAAAAATTAAAATGATTTTTCCCTGAAAGCTTGGGCCAAAAACGTGGGTACACATTATACATGGCAAAATATGGCACACAAAATAAATAATATTGTATATCATATGAAATTTATAGTATATTTATTACATATATTATACATAGAGTCACATAGTATATACTCTTTTTGCCTGGCTTCTCTCACTCAGAAAAATTATTCTGAGATTCAGCCATGCTCTGTGCACGTCAATAGCTCGCTCATTCCTTTCCACCGCTGCTCAGCACTCCATTGGGTGGACATGTCACAGCCTGTTTATCCATTCTTCTGTTGATGGAAATTTTGGGTTTCCTCCAGTTTTTGGACATTACAAATAAAGCTGTTATGAACATTCATGTGCAACGTTTCATGTGAACATATGGTTTCATTTCTTTCAAGAAAATGCCTAGGAGCGAACTGGCTGGTTCCTACGGTAGGTGTATGTTTAGCTTTAAACATTTTCTTTCCATTACAATTTACATTCAATATTATTTTGTATTAATTTCAGGTGTTTCACTTTTTAAGAAACTGCCACAGTGCTTGTGTCATTTTACATTGCCACCAGTACTGTGTGGGGGTTCTATGTCTTTGCCATATTGGTATGATCAGTCTTTGTATTTTTCACTAATCGGATGGGTGTGAAGTGGTATGTCATTATGGTTTTAATTTGCATTTCCCTGTGACTAGTGATGTTGAGCATTTTTCTTTGAGTTTATTGGCCATTCATATATCTTCTTTTGTGAACTATCTGTTCAGTTTTTACCATTTTGTCTTACCATTATTGAGTTATAGGAATTCTTTGTATATATTCAGTGTAAGTGCTTCATCTGTATACGTGTTACACTCTCCAGGATGGCTCTTCACCACATCATGTCAGCTAATGCTGGAATATCCGAGATAGTGTTTTTATTCACGTGTCTGGCACCCATGCTGAGCAGGCTGGAACAGCTGGGACTGGACAGGTGTCTCTCTCTTCACTCCTCCTCCACCGTGGCTAGCTTGGGCTTGTTCACAGCTTGGTGACTTCAGAGTACTTATTCCTTTTACGTGGAACACGTAAGATTCACCTGGAACAAATGTTCCAGGAGACCAAGGAAGAAGCTACAAGATCCACCTAGGGGGCTTCTTAAACTCAACTAAGTATTCAGATGCACAGACCACACATGGCTAGCCATGGGCTCTTCCACTTGGTTTCTCAGGGTTCAGCGCAGAATGCGACCACATAAGTGCGTGTGGGGTCCTCCCTGGCTTGGGAGCCTCACGCTCCATAGGAGCCCTATCTCTTGGATATGAGAGATATGGCATAGCTGCCAGGGTCCCCACAGAGGGCATTTTTTTTTTTTCAAGAGTCACTGCTCTCAGTGACTCTGAGAGCAAAGCTATGGCTTCCTCTCAGGTATTTAATTTTCCCAGTCCAGATACAATTTGCCCTGAGGGGTCATTTTTGCCATGCATTGCTAATACCTAGTAATAATAGCATCTCTGACAGGTTGCCAGGGGAAACACAGAAAGAATGCTAAAGGAAGATAAACTTCTCAAGAAGGAGACAGAGTTTTGTGAAACCCTTTGTCACCGTGGGCCAGAGTAGGCAGGACTGTGACACAGGGCCTCCTACTCTGACCAAAGACACCCATGTGCCAAGTGTGGCCCAGAAGCAGAAATCCTGGACATAAAGCACAAAGAGTATCCTGCTGGTGACTAAACAGTGCTTGTCTTCCAATCCTGGATGATTTCACTGAAAGCCAAACCTACCCACACAGAAATTACAGGGAAAAGTCCCTGTAACCTCGCTATCTACCTCAGGTTACAACTGCAGTGAGAACTTATTCAGATCATTCTTAGAAGGAACCAGAACATTTTCAGAACAGGCAAAAGATGAAAGATGTATTAATAACCGTACCAGGCATGCACTGGGGACTGCTCATCCTCTGGGCACTTGGCAATCACAAACCATTTAACTGCTGTTTGCAAAGTATTAGCTGTTCATTCCCAGTGCAAACAAGCTCCACATTATAAGGGAATTCTAGTCTCAAACCATCTATCTTGTCATTTAAAACACTGTTTTTCCGACATGGCATTATTCCGAGTTGTCCTTTTAAAAGATTAATGAGGATCTCATGGTTTGAAATAACTGAATGCAAGAACCACTTTTAATATGTAAAAGATTTTTTCTTTTAGACAAAATTATTTTAATTATGGAAGTATCACACTGGTATGGACTCATTAGAACAGGGGTGTCAAACTCATTTTCACCAGGGGGCCATCAAAGGGCCAAAATAATTTTAAGACTGTGTAAATGTAACTACTCCTTAACTGTTAAGGAGTTGAAATTACATTCGGCCCTTTGAAGGCAACCGCAAAGCTGATGTGGCCCCCAGTGAAAATGAGTCTGATACCCCTGCATTAGAAGGAAAAATTCAAACAATGCATTTACAGTACAAGTCTTTGTGGCCCCCTTCTCAGCCAGCTTCCCTCCTTGGAGATGAGCAGGATGTCAGTTTATGGAGCATCCTTCTGTCCCTTGTGCTCTACACTTATAATTTTGTTTTGAAGTACAGTTGACCCTTGCATAGCATAGGTTTGAACTCTGTGGGTCCTCTCCTAGGTGGATATTTTTCAATAAATACAGTTGGCATTTCGTATCCACTGGTTTCACATCTGCAGACTCAACCAACTGTGAATTAAAGCCAGTATTTTCAAAGTTGAATCCACAAACACAAAGAGCCAACTGTGAGGCAAAAGTTATATGGGGATTTTACACTGTGGTGGTGGGCAGTCCTAATCTTGTGTAGTTCGAGGGTCAGCTGCATTTCTTTGGGCTCTCAGGACATTCATCATAGTGTCTATCTTAGGTGATTTGGGCGGCTGTAACAAAAGACCACAGAGCGGGTGGCTCAGACAGTGGAAATTTATTTAGCACAGCTCTGGAGGCTGGGAGTCCAAGGTCTGGGCACCAGCACAGTTGGGTGCTGGTGAAAGTCCTCTATCAGGTGATGTCTTCACGTGACTTTCCTTAGTACACACACACACACACACATACACACACACACACACAGAGAAAGAGAGAAAGACAGAGAGAGACCCCTTGTCTCTCCTCTTTTTATAAGGCCTATGATCCCATTATAACGGCCCCACTCTCATGGCCTAATCTAACGCTAATTACCCCCTAAAGGTCCCACCTTTTCCGAATACGCTCCCCTTTGGGGACCAGAATTTCAACCTATGAATTTGGTGGGGGGGGGGTGCATGTGTGCAAAAACATGCAGTCGGTAACTGTACAGATTCCATAGTTCCTTAGAAACCATTCACTATATCAAAAGCCCTTCAGAAAATTTATCACCAGGAAATGTTAACCATTTCAAAATTAGTTACACACATGTTAGAGGAACCAAGAATGCGTTACTTTTCCCTTAAGAAACGGAAGATGTCTACAGTACAGGAGAGGAACATGATCCGGTAGCTTCACTCTGTAAATATTCCTAGAACCCCCAGCAGTTCCAGCAGCCCCCCCCCCCCCCCCCCCCCCCCCCCCCCCCCCCCCCCCCGTACCCTCCTGTGACACGTCTGAAAGGGCAGGGCACTTTCAAGTGGTGCAGTTCAAGCTGCAGAGTAGACTGAATAAAGCATTCAGCAAAGTCTACACTGCAGGCACGGCTCCGAGCTACCACCCTCTCCCCTCCGAAGTTTCCATTACCCACGGGCTTTGATCTGGTAAACAAATCTGCCTCCAGTCACGTGGCAAAGGTTGCCCTTCTCTCACCCTCCTCTCCCTGCTCGGGAGAGCTGAACAATTAACAAATAGAAAAGTGTTCTGTGGCAGTTCATTAGTTTGTACCTGATTTGGGGAGACTGAAAAACAGCCCTTTCAAACAGTCTCTTTTGCCAATTTCCTCCCTTCCCTTCCCCCAGAACCTAAACTCTGGGATTCTCCCTGGGGATTTTATAGAAACCAGCCCATCTGGAATATTCTGCTGACAGAAAGTCAGTAATTGATGCCAGCCGGAGAAAACACAGCCACTGCAACGGCTTTAGCTGCAGAGAGGCCTGGCCTCCCTCACAGCCTTCACTCCACCAGGCCTCGCCTCACCCTTAACTTGTCTCCACTAGGCGTTGGTCACACGGTAAGGGGCACGGGCCGCTCGCTCTCTCTGAAACTCTTCTGAAGATGCTAATAATCATACATCATTCACAGCATGGTGGCAAAAGTTGTCATTTGACCATATTACTTAGCTTCTCAAAAACAACTGTGCTGGGTTCCTATCCCCTAAAAGACAAGCGGGGTGCCATCTGCTGCAGTGAAGTGTCGGAGAGGCTCTGGAGCTCACTGGATGGATGCTGCTGAGTGGCTACTCCATCTCCCTGAGCTTTCCTCATCTGTGAAGTCGAGAAAACAGCACCTACTTCAGAGGGTAACTGTGAAGACGGACAAGAGGACACGCAGAGCGTGCTGCACAAGCATCGCAGGGAGCGCTCCATCAGCACTGACCATCACCTTTGTGTGCGTAGCCTGCACTTGGGGGCACGCACCTCGGACTCAGCAAGTGCTCAGTGGGTGGGTAACAATGAGTGAACGCAGCTGCACCAGTTAGGAGTACGCCAGCTGCACGGGACAGAGACCCTGCTCCAGTGACTCAACCAAATGCATGGTCTTTTTCTCACAGAATACCAAATCCAGATGCAGGCGGCCCAGAGGTGATGCAATGGCTCAAGGAAGTCATGGGTGACCCAGGCCCTTTCTTAGCAGGTGCTCCTCATTCTCAGATTTGAGAGATGCTCTCCTTCCTGTACTCCATTCAGGAAGAAGGGGGGAAGGGCTTCAGTTGCCTCATCTGTAAAATGGGTACAGGCCAGCTCTCTTTCCAACGAATGGTTCTATGATTCACTGACCAACTTAGTATCAAATAAGCACTGCTCACCTGGAATAATGCCTTTGTGGATGCATTGTTCCATGTCCCATAAATGAACCATGTGGGGCTCATTTCACTCACATTCATTGTTCGAAATAATAATTTTGAAAGTATTTGGCAATATAAAGAAACTTTTATGAAAATGTTAAGTGAAGAAAGGCACGCTATAACTGTTGATCTAGGTACTGGCTTGAGAAGTACGAAGATATATTAAGTGCATAAAAGGAAGTCACAGGTAACACTTGCAGATGATGTCACTTTTTAAAAAAAAACTAAATTATAACAAAACAAAAACTGGTTGAAGTGAGGCAATGGAGACTTTCGCTGTTAGCTCTATAGAATTCTAGGTTTGAATTTTTACAGCACATTTATATTCATATGTTAATTACCTAATAAAATCAATTTAAATTAATGATTGGACCTATGCAATAACAAAATTATATAAGATTAGGTATGGATAGAGTAGAACTTGAAGAGGATTGTAGGAAAATGAAAACAGATGTGTAAGGCTGGTAAAATTATAGAAAAAGCCGTTACGTGTGTTATTGCTATGTGCATGTGCAATAAATATAATTTTGCCCCATAGTTGTTCACCTGAGGCACAGGTGGATTTCCATAACATGGTAGTGGGGCATTTTCTAAAAGATAACCATGGGTTTTGCTGACTGAGAGATCAGACCAGTGCCAGAGTTTGGCAGAGATTGTCTGGGGCGCTGGAAACCAAGTTATTTTAGCTGAACTTGGTGGCAGGGGGCGGGGGCGGGGGAGCTGTCTCTACAGTTTCATTTCTTTTCTCTTACCTCTAGCACCGAGAGCCAAAAGCACAGGACAAGAACAAGACGAACAGTACCTCCCTCCTCTCTCCCCAAGAGCCTGCCCTCACTGTGGCACAGGGTGTTCTGTGCTCGAACCGCATGGCTACGCTGGCTGTGACTGACAGGCACGGAGGCTGGCCTAAGGAGGCCAGAGCCTGCGGACCAGCCACTTAGCACTGCCCTGCAACTCTGCCACAGGATTTCCAAATGGGAGGACATTACCTGGATCATTAACCTTGACTCCCATATAAACCTAGTCACTCAAAGCAGCTCAAAATAGAGCAGTTATTATGGGGAGATTGCAGGTTGGGCAAGGAAATGTTGGTCAAGAGGTCCCTACTGAAACATTCACAACCAGCTACTACTTACTGACTCATTAGGTGCCAAGCATTCAGCTATCTACTTCACACGCGTGATCTCAGCTCACCTTCTCTGTAAGATACACATACACACACATATGCACACACTTCCTATTTCTCAGAAAGGCTAAATGACCAACTACATAGCCCATCAAATGAGTCAAAATTCAAACCCACCAATTCTCATGACTCCGAAATCCATACGTTTAACCTGTATTTAATATTTTCACATGCATTTGCACTTGAACAGAGTTTCAGACCTTTGGAACAAAGGAATCAAGCAAATTTGAGGAGCATTTCTTTGGTATTGGGGGGCAAAGTTTTCCGAACACTTTCAACACTACCTACACACAGAATCCCATAAAATAGTAGCCAGACTGAACTTTACACAAGTGTGCAAGGCATGGCCCTTAGGCAATTGGGTGTGTTTCCCCCCCCCCCAAGTAATATATCACCTGAGCCACAGTAGCCTGTAATGTATGGCTTTAATATGCTACCGAGGGAAAATGTCCTCATGATTTACTGGGGTACACATCACTGGTGTTATGAGGCAGCATTAATCAAAGCTATGGAGTTGGCTTCTGAAAACCATTAGGTAAACCCCAAGCTCTACATTAATGTATTCACCTTGGGCCACAGTCTGGAAGGAATGGAAAGATCTCATTGCCTTTGCTTTAAAGCTGCCTACCCATCAATAAACCGTGTGTGTGCGCGCGCACGTAGGCACCTACTTGAAATTTTTAAGCGCATTTTAAGGTGTACAGCTGTGAAAAGGTCTCTCGATATGTGTCTCTCGGAAGGAAGAAAGGCCAGTCCCCTCGATACGCATTCTTAGGAGGGAGGCCTGCCCGGGGGTTTCTAGTTCAGTTGCCAAACATAAGAACCAAAATGTAGAACCAGAAGTCATTCACTTTTAAAAAACGGATTGATATCACTTGTTGAAGGGATAGTTTATGAACACAAAGATGCTGAAAAGCAAACTGATGAAGGAAGTTATAGAAGTTACCATGGACACCAGATAAAAACTGGACCAAGGGCACATGTTCTCTGTGACTACTGTCTGCCTTATTGACTGTCCCCCGCTAAAAACAAAACAAAACACTGTTTACTTTGTGGAAATGGACTAGCCTGGCAGAGCCGTCGGTGCTGACAAGAATGAGAGGGGCCCCAGGACAAGGACCAAATGCTGGTGTTCATTTCTGCATTTTATTTTCACAATATACCAGTCAGTTCTGGTACAATGTAAGAATGCTTACATTTATTCGCAGTAAAAACTGAACAACCAAAATAATAGGGGCGCTCACTAGCGCTGAGAGGTGCCCCCTGTGTGGGAGGAGACGAGACACAGCACCTCCAAAGCTCCAAGGGCCAACACTTCCTGACCTCCTTGACGAAGCTGCGGCCTGTGTGTGCCAGAGCCAGCTGTCACACCCCCAACCCTGGGCAGACGGGGCAGTGTGGGGAGTGTGGGTGGCCCAGTGGGGGGCGCTGTTGATGAGTAAGACAGTAGACAATCTCTTTTCCAGGGAAATACCCTCGACAATGAAGGAAAAAGAAAAGAGGTCAAATGATTGACAGTCTGGGCAGCAATTTACATCTGACAGGCAAGGAGTCCCTGGGCTCATGAACACACAGTCATCAAACAAAAATATAAATAATAAAGTGCTAATTATCAGACACCCTGCAGTCTTTGTGCTAATCACCACTTCCTTCAAAGGACCCCCTGGACTGCAGTGAGAAGGCACTCTTTTCAAGAGCTTTGCAGAAGTTTGTTAGTCCGCTTCTTCCTCCTGCCCCTACAGCCTTATCTTTGTTTACAGCTCATGCTACCAGTTTACATTCTTCAAGGGCAGATGTCCCCCCGACCTCAGAGAGCTCCGCTCACCAGTGGAGTGTCGCTATCCCAAACTGATCACCTTGTCGTTCTCTAAGGAAACCTACTTCAGGAACAGATTACTAACTGGGAACTCCAGAACTTAACATATCATTAAAAAAAGACAACGACAAGTGGTCCCAGAAAGTGTTGGTGGGTGTCTACAACGAGACTTTATTAACGTGGCAGGGTGCCTGCTGTCAGTAACTCTCCACATAATGTCTCTTCTACGGCATAAAAAATCGTCCTGTTAATTTTCGCTTCTAGATTCCCACCCACTGGTAGGAGGATCACTAAGAAACGTACCTCCATCCTGCACAAAGTAATATTTAACACACAGCCCATGAAGCTTGAAGAAGCTGCAAATATTCCCTTTATTTTCATCTACACTAAATTCTCTAATGACATTTTCAGCTGCTTCAGAGATCATTTATTTGATTGTTTATTTACCTAAATGCGCCTCGGGAGCAGAAAATATCTATGCCAGGTGGAGGAGGAGGATGTTAAATGTTTTCTTTTACAAAGCAATTTCCAAATTCTCCCTGGCACGCTGACTAAATAGAACTGACTTGTGGGATGGTAAACCAGAAAAGAGACTATTCTTGTTAAAGCCACATTCAGGCCCCACTGTCTGAGACAAACTGTTCTGTGGCCCCTGGACGAAATCTCCAGTGGGCCCATAGCTTACCCACTCACTCCTGGACAATAAGCAGTGTCACAATCACATTATTAATGATTATATTATTATTATTAATTGTTAGATGATAAGTAAAGTCATAACATAGGTAGACTCCACAGCCATCCACTCATTCTTATTAATAAAAGGTCCTCTGATCACTTACAATCACAAGAAAAGAGTCACAAAAATCGAAATGCTCAGCCTTACAGTGAGAACTCTCAACCTCTTACAGGTCAGGGTTCTGCAGCAGGAAGGCCCGCGGTGGGTAAGAGTCAGCTGGTTCTTTGCTGCTTCTACTTCTGTGCTCCCCAGCTCACTATGTGGCTCCTGAAAGGTTGTAAGGTGGAGGAGGGTGGAAGGAAAGGGGCTTGAAGGAGCTCACTTGACTCACACCAGTGTCATCTGGGGTTGAGCTCCCCTGTCTGCATGGCTACCTTAAGCTTATGCTTCCTAAGTTGGACGGATGGTTAGAGCTGACCCCCTTTTCTGTGGCACATTTCTTGGTTCCTCAGACATCATAGTGGGAACACTAGACTATAATTCTTTGCTTTTGTGTAATGCATCTCACTCTGGTTGGTTGTTTTTGTTCTTCCCTCAGCCACCAGGGAATTTAGTGGTTCACCCCCTGGTTGGGGTCACGTCACCTCTCTAGGTGATCCTCCTGGGAAGATATAAGATGTGTCCATCCGGGCTCTCTCCCACACTGCGCACCCCTGGGCCAAGAAGAAAGCTCCCGTATCACTGCACCTCCCCTTCCCCCCTGGGTGGGTGAGTGGCTAGTTCCTGGTGCAACACAGCTGTTCCTGCTCGCTTTCCCCTGCTGCCTCAGGGGAATAGTCACGGCTTCTCACCTGTAGATTCCTGAGACAACATTTTAGTGGGTTGCCCAAACTGCTGGGACTCAACAAGATCTCCAAGTGGTCTCCTTGCACACTTCTTGCACTGGGCCCCATCAAACTCACCATTGACCCCAAAAACACCCTCTCCCAAGAAATTCCCTCTAATACCTAGCACCAGTCTTGGATACCTTTGAGGTGTATATTGGGTGTCAGTCTATCTGACACCCAACTTTGTAGTGGTCTAGAACCTCACCTTAGAATGAAGGCACACTTCCCACCTATTATCTAGCCTTGAATTGGGAAAAATATTTATTTTATGTACTTGTTACTAAAGGATCCATTTATTCCACAGGAAGCAACTTGGCCTTCTAGGCGTTAGGAGTGTAGCTGTTGTACCAAATCTGAGTCCCAGAATGCCCTGCTACACCACCTGAACCCAATGGGTTGAATATCGGAAATCACTTGGACCAAAGGAAACAAGATCGAAATCACAGCAAAACCCATTTTGGGGAGAAATACGATTCAATTTCTTGGCCTTTCTAGAACAGATTCCAAACAAAATGCCCAGGTTGTCTCAAGAGGCTCACAGACCTAAGATGTACACAAGCAGACCCCCACCCAAGGGTCTCACCCCTGAAACAGACACATAAAGAAGCACCCCTTGCTGCCTCTCTCTTAGGCTTTCTCCAGTCTGTCGAATTACTTTTATTTTGGTAGAACTGCTCTGTACCAATTAAAAGTGCTGGCCAATATCCTGGGCCACTCTTGGCCACCAAGTGCCAGTCATTAGAGTTTAACTTTTATGGAAAGAAGACCTCTAAGGCCAGGTGAGCTTTAATTGCACCTCTTTTGTTAGTCCAGAGTTTTGTGTCATGCCAAGAAAGCATTAGTCTAATACCTTGTTTATACTAGAGAAGAATGAATGGGGCGAAATGGTTCCTCTCCCCCTATTTCTAAATCACCCTTTTCTTAATAGGTTAAAGCCAATTTATTATAAAACCTTAACAATGAAACATCACGCTTGAAAGAGAGTCTCAGGTTCTTGGCACTGAGCGCTGCCAGCACTTCACGGTAAGATTTTCCTCTTCGCGAGCTGTTCTGTTCCTTTCAGCAGGAATGCTTTCTGGTTTTCATAGCCAACCAGGATGAGAGAAGCACAACAGCAAGAGGCATTCACGTCGTCATGTTACACTGCATTTCTCTAACGTACAGATCCATTAGAGTTTTCTTTCTGACTTACAAAATACCATTGTGTATACATGAGGATTTCGGTCCCCTAAAGTAGGCCTGCTCACAAGAAATGGGAGATTAAAGAACTGATGTCTCTATAGAAAGAGAAATAACATGTCAATTGTGTTTATTTGTTGGGTTACATGATTTATGCTTTCTCGTGTGAAGATGGAACAGAGAAAAAAGGACACGTGACGTTGTTTAGATAATCCCCCAAGAAAGATGGAGTTCCTCCTTCAGGAAAAAGGTTGCCTTTCATTTAAAATATAAATGGTACTGACAGTGCATGGGGAAGACAAAGATTTCTTATGTTCTAAGAAATGAATTCAAGATGCACCTAATTTAGTCTCCAGAGAAGGAGGATATTTAGCATTCTAAGGGAGAAAGAAAATGAAGGGGGGGATTAAGGAAGAAGCCCATAAAAACAGGGAATTTAGGGGCCTTTTTGTGAAAATTTATGTTCATAGAGACGTGAAAAGGACCAATTTGAATTTAAATTTGAATTTAAAGCGCACACTTAAAATTCTTTGGTTGCCCAAAACACATTTAACCCCACCTCACTTCTCTTAATCAGTTCTCCATTCTACGTGGATGGTTAAATCAAATAATAATGCTGAGCAAAGACTTCAGAAAACTCCAACATGAAAAAAAGACAATATGTTGATAAAGTTTCTAAATAGATATTCTCTTTCACCTAGCTGTTCTTCTATTGGCAAAACAGGTGGCAAAGAAGTAAAAATTTGAGCTCTGTTTATAAAACTCATGATTTCACAGGGCTCCAAATTGGTGCCTATAATTATAATTAATAAATATCAAAAAACCTTTGTGTATTAAAGGACTATGTGCCAGGTGTCCTACTCACTTTTTCTTTAAAATGATTCTCATTGCTTCACAGGAAGTTGCATTCTAACAGAGAAAATCCAGATGTGAATGAGTGTGTAGCAGGAAAAAGAAGAAACAACTAGAAGGAAAAGTGTGGTTTACTGATTGTGCTTCCAAAGGGAAAAATCGCCACACACTTTCTCATTATTGATTAGTGTTACCGCAGTAAACATGCAGTGAAAGTGAAGATATAATGATGTGCCTTCTAGAAATCTACTAAGTGGCAACTTATGCCATCTTCAGCAGTCGGGAGGACGGGAACCATGGCCTGTCATCCCCCTGTCAGCCCTTCCGTGGACGGTCTCCCTGTCCTAAACCGACGGCCCCCACTGCGGCCACAGGCGGAGGCTGTCAGTTCGTGGTGAAGCACAGGTTCCTTTTCTTAGTGGGATGTTAAAGGGCCTGAGACTTGACCTATGTTCATCTTACAAGCAAGAGCTTTGTTTATGACATTTAATAGCAAAGGAGCCTTAGGTTAATGCCAAGAACCAGATTATTACCTCTTAAAAAATTATCCTCCCCAAGGAGAAAGACTCGTATTAAACGGGGAGATTTCAAAGTCGTTTTAGAATGGGACCTCTGGGTGTTATTTTTCAGGCATCATAAAGCATTTGTATTCAGCTGCTTTTTGATCCAAGTAAAACACTTCTAAAGATAAGTGAGGTTTGTTTCCTGAGTTAAGGATATCTTTAAGTGACAGATGCAGGACAATGAAAGGCCTTTTTTTCAGGAGCATATAAACTGGAACAAGGACAAACAAATCTCAAGACTGTTGAGAGATTGAGAAACCTAGCAGGACACCTCACATTTAACACATTCTCAATGGATTTCAGACTTCCTGGCCATTCCTGAACTATTTGCCATGAAGCAAGGCATCATATATCACTGTCAAAACACACTCGGGCTGATAGTTTCCACAGCACTGGACAAGCCCTCCACAGCTCGGTGCACACCAGGACCAGCCTGTGGAAGAGGAAGTAATTTCCCTGTGGGAACGATCTCACCGTTGCCAGTCGTACACATGCATTCATTCACGTGTTCATTCAAGAAACGTCTGAGGCCTGCCTCTTCTGGTAATGGTCCCCAATGCTGGCTAACCATCGGAATCACCTGTGCCTTCCACCAGCCGCACATTTGCTGGGTGTGCAGTGGGGCCTGTGCACCTTGGCTTTAAACGGTCCTCAGCCAGCTTTGGAACCACTCCTGTAGTACAGCGTTTGGGTCTCTGCGATGAGAGGAGACACACATGCAAGGGATATGCTCCTCTCCAAGTTCTTGAGCCTGTTCTGTTCCTTCTGACTGAATTCCAAGGCCTTTCTAGACAAGCACCCGTGTGGAAAGATTGCTGGTAGACAGGGGAGCGTGAAGGAAAAAGGAGAAGGTTAAAAAATAAAGGTGTGGCTACTTCTTTCTCACCATTTATTGCTTCTCCAATTCCAGCTTCCAGTAATGGTAAAGTATTTATAACAGACTAACCTTCCTGCCAGTAACGATTACAAATTCTAGACAAAATATAAAACCCGTCTCTTGAAGGCCCTGGAGAGGGACCAAAGCAGGCAGGAACCAGACAATACTCATACCTCAAAAGATGGAAAACACCCTTGTTGAGACCCACACTAACCCTGGCACTTCCCAGTGCACACGCCCGGGCACGGAGGCCGCACGCAAGCCAAGGGGCAGTCTTGTTGGCCTGAGAGTCAGACTCAGAGTTTGGGGCTCTCAGAAATTCCACAGAGAAGGGAGCCACGGGGGTGGAGCCCTAATATTTGCACACAAACTTTCAAATCCAGCTGACTCCTGCACCACACATGTGCTGGTTGGAAAATCCAAATAACCCAGTAGAAAGCAACAGCTGGAAGCCTGGAAATGCTGAGTAGAGATGTCAACAGTGGCCCGACACTGGAAAGACAGAGTTCAGGGTTCACGTCCCCCAGGTGAGAGGGGCTTGGTACACAATCTGAACAGATCACTGAAGTCCTCGAAGGGCCACAGCTTAAGCATAAGCACCACATTTAAAGGCTAAGGGCTATGCTTATTCATGCTGACCCTGTGAAGATTTAAATAGATCCTTATAAATTTCTGCCTAAATTACCCAAGACTTATTCAACCCCGACGGGATCTCACATTCAGTCCCCACGCCCTCGTTTTAGAACGTGGGCTGCTGCTACTTGTACCAGGCCCAATGGTGCTCAGGTTGCTAATTAATACACCTAAAGGGAAATCTCCCGATTTGTTTGAGACCTCAGAGAAATCAATAGGATTATGATTTTCTGATGCATAATCTTTCACCCAAACACTGCCTTGTCCTCCGTTCCCCCAAGAGTACATCCTGTACAACAGTGGGGGTGTGTGCAGCCTTCTCCGACTCCCGGGAGTCAAGGAGAGCCAGGGCCTGCTTGCCCCAGGTGCAAATGTCACGGGACTTGAGGACTTACGGGCTTACCCTCATATTTTTCTCAATGTCCAAATAAATGATCCTGTTTGATTTTTCCATGAGAATCCACCCCAGTACAACAGGCAGGTAACTTGCTGCTATGCTCTCCTGATCTAAGTTGTTCACAGGAAGATTTCAAACCTCTCTTAATAAAATTGGCAGAAAAGGGACATAAAGTATCTTAGAAAAACATTACACCTCTACATAATTTTGGTCTACATAATTGAAAATTTATTACTACATATAACTAAAAATAACTACAAAATTTGAGACTCCATAACTTTGGTCACGACCTGTCTACAGGCAGACACTCTGTCCTCCTCCAAAATAAAAGCAACTCCATTCCATTCAGGGCCCCACACTCAAGGACAACGGAGAGGGTTTCCAGGATTGCCCTTACAAGAGCTTACTAAGACATGATTCCGACCCTTTCCCCTGGGACACTAAGGCAGAAGTTTCCCACAGCAACACCACATTTTGCATGTCCCTAACTGTGCCAAACCCTTGTCTCTAGTTGTTCAGGAAAAGACCAGATTGCCTAATAGGAGTGTTAGGTCAGTAGAGAGGCTCACACCAGAAAGCTTGCTGCCTATCAGAACAAATCTCTCCAACTGGCAGCTACAACATACCGTCCCTGCCTGCATACAAGGGCAGCAGCGGCTAACTGAGCAAAGCTTCTGCTCTAGGCTGACGAGTGCTTCCTTCTGCACCAACTGCATTTACTCGCTGTGCAATCCCTGATACTTCTAGGCAACACTCAGCTATTTTTTGTCAGCTGCTGTGCTGATTAGGAAATCCTTCCATGGTCCACTTTGCATACCTCAGCTGAACACCACTCACATTTTAATCCCACCACTTACTTCCCCTTCTGCCTGAAGAGACATCCATGACTGTTTAGTGGTACAGTGGAGGTTAAGAATGCCTAGGTCCCAGCAAAGCTAAAATATGCCCACCCTATTGCCCAGAAATAGACTTAAGAGAATTAGTGCATCTATCCACCAGAATAAACATACAGTGATATTCACAGCTATTCATAACAAAGAGTGGCAACAATCCAAATGTCCATCAGCCATACAATGCATAAATTAATTGTGGTTTATTTCTATAATATAATGCTACATGGCAATAAAAAATAACAAACTGTTGATACATGCGAAAAACAGGTATGAACCTCACAGATATTATATTGCACAAAAGAAGACCAAAATAAATGACGATACACGGTGTGCCTCCACTTCTGTGAAATTCAAGAAGCAAAACTGACGGTGATAGAGGTCAGAATGGCGGCCAGCTCTGGACAAGGAGGGCTGTGGTTTGGCTGTGAAGGGGACACAAAGGACCCTTCTGAGGTGCTAGGAAACGTTCTATTTCCACCTGGAAGGGATTTATACAGGAATGTGTACATATATGTGAAAACTCATCGAGCATTTTATGTTAAGTACTTTTCTGTACAAAATACATACTTGAATAAAAAAGTAAAAACTATGCAGACAAGAATGCCCCGGTCAGATCTTAGTCAATTCTGATATAATACTACATTTAGCTGGGTGTTACCTTAAAAATGACAAAGGCATTCCTATTCAGGACACGTTGTCACCGCTGGACACCAGCTAACAAAACTGCTCCTTCACCTAATGTTCAGTCTGCCCCACGGGTGAACTCATTGCTCTGACGTGACTTTGCACTCTGGCAAAAAAAGAAATAGTAAACGTTAAACGGATAGCAGATGTGGGTTTGGAATTGTTTATAACTTTGGGGTCCTATGGAAACAAGGGAATTTTTGACTTCTTAAGGTAACTTGGTCAAAATGGTAAAGATATGATGATTCACGGAAAGCTATTCAACACTGGAAACCACCTGTCAGTTGAGGTAGACACCAATAGACAGTATATTGCCTCGGAAATCAACGAACCACCTTGCTAACTCATATGCTAACCAAGCAGCTCTCATCACCCTCAAAACAAGCTCCACCAAGTTGACTTCTAATCCCCACCAATCGTGGAAGGAGCACTGGCCCAGTTTATACTGGCTACAACCAACTCTTAACAATCAATCCAACCTCCCAAAAAACCAATGCTGGTGATTACAGGGACAATTCTCCTTAAAGACAGGTTCTGACAAGTCGCCCAGCAGCTGCTCAAAAATAACACGATCCATCATCCAAGGGCTGGGGATGAAATAGTCCCCTGATGTTTTGCATCATGAATCCAATTAATTTCCACAGTTGATAAATACATAAAAATGGAAAAAGTGTTTCAAAATTTGACCAGGAAGTGGTAGAATCATGCCTTACCTACACTGACATAAGCCAGGTAAACCTGAGAAGGCAAGACGAAACACAGAAACTCCTTCTCAAGGCCCTTGAACATTTACAAATGGGTTTTATACAACTATACAAGTTTATATACAAACTTGTATAAACTGGGGCAGTCCCTAAGTTTTCAGGATGGATAAAACCCGTTCATTGATGAAGAGCTTCAGATGTTACAGAAGGAAAACACTGCTAGACTTTGCGTTCCCAACACCGGGAATCCCTCGTCTGTCTAGTGACTGGAGACTCACGTCACTGTTAGCAGTCACACAGGAACTCTGCGGTGTTTCCCTCCTAACACAGAAACTTACTCCCGTTCAGGAAGAAAGGCCGAGGAACAAATGAGACACTGAGGCTAAAATGGCCCCATTGGGGGTTGGCAAACCATAGCCCCTGGAGGGATGAATCTGGCCTACAGACTGTTTTGATATGGTCCACAAGCTAAAAAACATTTTTCACATGTTTTAAAAATATGGAGAAAATGGAATAAGTGACAGAGACCATAATGTGGCCTGCAAAGCCTCTATCACATTTACTACCTGGCCCTTTACAGAAAAAATTTGCTCACTCCACTTCTAAACTATCAGAAATCCTTGATCTGCCTTAGCTTAATGTTTTGTCACTGGTGTTAGCGGCCACACGATCACTTCCTCAGAGCTCAGACAGGTTTTCTCCCTGGGACTGGGGATAACCCCACCAATCACTGTACTTTGCTGCATGCAGATCAAGCTAACCATTGTCAGGACCTAATCCAGCGTACAGACTTATGCATAACATGTTCAAGCCACCTTTCCAAAGGAGACATCATCCAATCCTGTGTAAGATATCTGTACACATTAAATTGCAAAAATGGCCACAAATGCATCCGATCGCATACACATGCTCCTTTGCATTTGACTTTGCAGATCTTTCCACAAAGAGATGGGGTCTATTTCTCTACTCTTCAGGTCTGGGCTTGGATATGTGATGTGCTTTGGTCAACAAGGCATTAACAAGACAAGCAGAGACTTGAAAACTGCTTGCATATTGGAGCCTGCTCTCTCTTGCTGCTCGGGAACCCTCAACCAACATCATGTAAATGAGCTTGAGCTAGCCAGCTGGATGACGAGACACATGGCCCTGCTACCTCCATTGCCCTGCCAATAGCCAGCAAACACTGGACCTGTGAAGGAGGCCATAGACTACCACTGAGTGTGAACGCACCATAAAGCCACACAACACCATGAGGAGCAGAGCAAACTGTCCCAGCTGAGCCCAACCAAATTGCTCATCCACAGAATTATGAATACATAAGTGGTTGTCTTAAGCCACCTCTCTTGGTTTGTTTTGCAGAAAATGCTGAGTGAAATGGATGTAAAAATGCTTTAGAACAATTATGGAAAGGAGCCATTTCAGGTCCTCTTGACAACAGCTACAACAGTCCACCCGGGGTTTAGTGAGTCATAATGAAAATGAACGTCCAACTCAGACCAGTGCACTTGTAGTTCACACTTCCAATGTGACTGCACGTTGAGACTAACTTGAGAAGCCTCCAGAAGCAGATGGCATCAGGGCTCAAACAGCTTATTTGAGACCTTCAGATCCAGCAGACAACTTTGGAAGGGTGAGCTCTACCCAAGACAAGAAAACAAAGACAGAATTTTTTGTTAGGACCCATCAAACTAACAGATTTCCTTGTAAAACTGCTAATTTGTGACTATGGGCTATTGCTTTCCTCCTCTGTTTTCTCCAACTCCACTTTTCTTCACTTCTGCCCTCTTCTGGAAAAAAAAACAAAAACCAAACACATTTTCTCTACTTTGTTTCTAAGAATGAGTCAGATCGTTGCCTCATCTGCCAACTGATCTCTTGCTAGACCGGTGGTCCCTTCCCAACTCCTGGGGTCACTCAAATTATGGCAATACCTCTTAATGCTAACAATCCATTAAGGATATGATCTGAACTTCTCTTCTATCCTTTAGAACACAAAACATATATCTCTAGATCCAGATATTGGTTATTATAATTACATAGAACTGTAAGCAGCCAATAATTTTATCCAGAGAGAAAAATCAACCCAGTCACCTTTTAAAGTAATCCTGGATGTCTATAGTACTTTAGTAACTCATGCAAATATTAAGGAATATGACCAAAGGAAAGAAAAATAGCTACCAACCTTACCATGAAATCCCATACAATTATCCCAACGATAGATGTTATCTCCTCTATCATAACTTAACACTACTACTCCTAAGGAAAACCTTGTGAAAAAGAAATAAGAAAATGCTTTTGTTCAGGAAAAGCAGGCTACAAAATGTCAACTGAAATAGTTATCACTGCTTGTCACAATAACTTGAGGGGAAAGACATACACTTTCAACTTTTTACATGTAGATCATATCAATTGTGCATACCAGGCCTGCTCTTTATCTGTGACCTCTATGTATACCAAGAACTATTCCTGGGACTCCTCAGCTCCTTTGAAGATTTTAGACCCTGTTCAGTCTCACCATCTGGGTCTCTTCAGAGGTCTCATAGGCATGACCTCTGAGAAGTTAGAGGAGTCTATTGACTTACTTGAAGGTTGTTTTTCTGTTTTGTTTTGTTTTTTTTTTTTTTATCTTGGTTAGGGTCCCTGAATTTAAGAGATGTATCAGTACTTTATCCCTTACTATCGCTGAAATATTACAAATGAGACCGTTCACACTGTAAAGACCCAACAAGGGAGCTTTGATTTGCTTGCTCTCTCAGTAATTAATGGACCATTGCATTGCTTAATATTTACCGGCCTCACAAGTGGACTTCTGCACTCTGGCTAATATTTCCTATTGTTTCTAGGTAAACACTTCAATATAAAAAGAAAAAAAGTCTTTAAAACATCCAGACGCAGGATGATGACTCTCAAAGGTCTGACACTCTGAGACTTGGAATCTGTTCTCTGGGGATGACAAAGGTTAAATACAAAACTGGCTTCCTGAAATTTCCTAAACTATAATGATGGGATTTGTCACTAGAGTAATTCTGCTTGTTTCTCTCCAGTGCATCTTTAAGAGTTTTTCAAACTACTGTGCCCAAATGATGATTCTACACTGGGAGGAGACCAAACTCCTCACCGTCCACCTTCTCCAGGAGAAGCGGATGACCAAAGAGAGCAGAAGGGCAAGCCCAGACAGGGCTGCCCAGTCTGGGTGCCCAATGAGCTGCACCGTTAGTGTCTGTTAAACAGACACACTTAAGCTTTATGGTAGAAAAGAGTACACTTCAGTGGGTTTCTTTTCAGTGATGTCACAAAAGTCCTAAGGATTCTACTTTCCATTACTGTTCAAGTTACTCTTCTATCAGGAAATGATAACGTCAGGACATTTTCAAAAAAATACACAACTACAGAATTAGAATTGGATTGGGGGTGACAATCTACCATGAACTAAAGAAATGCTACCTTACTTATTTTATAGGAAAATAAGTTTTTAACAGAAACAATATAAATCTGATCTAAAAATATGTTTAGCAGTTAAAAAGAAAAATGTTTAAGATGACAAATATGCAAGTGATAAGAAATTTACTGAAGTTGAATTAATCATCTTATGAAAATAAAAACATGTATTCAATTACTCTGTTAATGTGCAAATTTATTTTATGGTTTATACCAAAGGTATATTTTTACCTGTTACTACTGCAAACCCAGCAGTAGTAACAACCTTAATCTTTAAAAAAATTTTTACTATGTTTTGGTTTTGGGTGTACTGCTTAGTGGTTACAGTCACACACTTTAGATAGTGTTCCCCTCGATATTTCTGGTACCCCACCGGGCACCATACATAG
This sequence comes from Anoura caudifer, assembly GCA_004027475.1. Taxonomy (NCBI): domain Eukaryota; kingdom Metazoa; phylum Chordata; class Mammalia; order Chiroptera; family Phyllostomidae; genus Anoura; species Anoura caudifer. The sequence continues at coordinate 40,300 of PVKU01000771.1, read as the reverse complement.
TTATCACAGTATTATTTACTGTATTTCCTATGCTGTACTTACTTCCCTGTGACAATTTTGTAACTACCAATTTGTGTACTGCCTTAATCTGCATAGAGCCTTCCTCTTAGTAGCATGTCTTATGTATACAGTTCATTCCAGAAGTTGGAAATTATAAAATTAAAAATTTTAAAGCTTGTAACATCAAAAATGCCATTTAATTTACTTTTACATACATAGTTTTATTCCAAAAGGACTGAGGTGGCTGGCAGAAAAATATATGTAAGAGAAACCCTGGTAACCCTAGCCAGAAGTAATTCTACAAAACAAAATACGACCAGAGACCAAACTTTTTCTTTTTTAAAGACATGTTCAAGTGCACAGCAGTGGAATAAATCATAGATTTATTCCAACCTAAAATTAGAAAAGGCAAGATTTCTATAGTTAGGGGGAAAAACTACCAATACTTTTAAATAAAAAATACTTTCACTAAAATAAAAAAAATCATCTTTTTCAAAAACAGAAAAAGCTCTGGACACCAGAAAGAGCTCTGGGTGTAATGTTTAAACTGAAGCAGCACTTAAAATTTCCCCCCAGATTTCACCCTATCCAGAGACTTGTAGATGAACAACGAAAACAAAACTCACACAATATTTTTCTTCTACTTTTTTCTTAGGTTTTATTTATTTATTTTTAGATAGGGGGAGAGAGAAAGTTTGATGTGTGACAGAACATCAACCGGTCAGTTGCCTCTCACAGACCCCATCTGGGGACTTTGCCCATCATCCAGACATGTGCGGTGACCAGGTATTGAACCAAAAACCTTTTGGTTTGCAGGATGACACTCAACCCACCAAGCCACACCAGTCAGGGCTCTTCTACTTTTTAAATGGGAACTGTGACCAGTAGACCTGTCTACAAAGCCACAGCAATGAAAAACAGGTTCTCAAATGAAACCTAAAGCGTTTAAGCAGCCACACACCTGCGAGAAGCCGGAGGCACTGCTGCGCACAGGAAATGGGGAAGGCCAATGCATCTCTGAGTTCCTACGAGTTCGTGCAGCTTCTATCTTCCTTCTATCTTCCGTGAGAAGTCCTCAAATTCTCCCTAAGTTCCCTGGGCAACGGGACCTACTAGAAGTTTAGCGAATTCTAAATTACTCTTCAGTAACTCTCAACCTTGAGTGGATATTAAAATCACCCAGGGAAGGCATTTTTTCAATACCAATGCCTGGACCCCATCCCAGGTCAATAAATCAAGCCCCTGGGTCTGAAACCCAGGCATTTTAAAAGCACCCAGAGGTTGTAAGTGCAGCCAGGGCTGAGACTCACTAAGTAACCAAGAAAAATACTGAGAAAAGTCAAGGATGACTACAGTTACTGGGTGCTTGATCTTTAGTTACGACAGAAACATTTTCAGGGATATACATTTTTTTTTTTTTTTTGCTAAAGCTAGGCTGCCCTTCTCATGTGTTTACACCTCTAATGTAAGATGCCAAAATCCCTCAAGATAATGACACTCTCCATTTACTGAGTGCTCATCTGGTGTCAGGCACTGCGCTGGATGCTACCCCTGACATTACTGATTATCCCTATGATCCTGCAAACTACATAATAAACCCATTTACCAAGGTAGCCATGAAGGAGGGGTTTATCTGCCTACTTGCCCCTCACAGAGCAAGTAGGTGAAGAAACTGTAATTAGAACCTACATGTGTCTGACTACAAAGCGATGTTTTTATTTTCTTTTAATTTTATATATATTCTTTGAAAGGTAATCAGTCATACTGTTGCAGAGCAAACAGAAAGGTTCTCGAGACTGTCAAGAAACTTCCAAAGTCTCACTTTCTCGAACCTGAGGGGTCAGTCTGCCACGGGCAATTCAGATCCCGGACAAGCCCTCCAAAACTATTACAGAGCAACAGAAAAGGTCCATTATTGTCCGCCGCCTTATGGAAAGATGTCTCTCAAAGCCAGAGATTTGTGAAAAGGAAAGGAAATGTTTATTTAATGCTATACAGAGTTAAAGTAGGAACCTAACATCTCCATTGAAATATCAAAGTCCTTCAGGTTACCCACAGAAGCCCACAGTGGCTCCTATCTCCCTCTGCCCTAATTCAGGGTACCGTAATTGCAAGGAAGAGAAGCACACGTCCGGGATCCAGGCTCTTGACACCGTCAGCTGTGTCATTGTCCAGGCAGGATCTCTAATCCAAAGCCATGTGGCACCTTCTCATGGCCCATTGGCAAGAGTTCTTTCACCCTTCTTCCAGGCAGTCTCTCTTGTTCCCAGGCTACGCAGCCAAAGGGAGCACCCCAAAGCCGCGTGGTTCTTCTTCTACCAAAGCTGTGGGGAAGGGGTCCTCACTCTGGAAAAGCCACGTGGCAATTCTCTGCTAAAGCCACATGGTGATTTTCCCTCACAGGGTTGTGAGGGTCCTAACTCTCAGGAAAGCATGCGGATTCTCTCTCATAGAGCTGTGAGTCCTGCTCTCTGGTGAAACCGCATAAATCCCCCCCAAATGGCTGCCACGCCTGGGTTTAAATCCCCACGCCAATCCTCCTCTGCAGCCCTATTTCCGACTCCTCCTACAATCGGTTACACCTGCCAGCATTCCTGTATGTTTCCAAGGTTATTGGGATGCCATCATGAGTCTGGGCAGGTGTGTCCCATTTTCTGGAGCCAATCTTCTCCAAGCTCCCACACAG
>PVKU01000771.1:0-37514 GCA_004027475.1 Anoura caudifer | reverse complement strand
TGGGGAAGTCCTTTCCATCCCCCCTGGCTCAGAGCATGGCCACAGCTGTTTAACATATCTATAAAACCAGTTAAAGGTTATAGATATGTTAAATGACCATTCTGGAGGTTATCTGCAAAACCATTGCTATGCAAAACAACTCAATGGCCCTGCTCCATTTGTCCCTTCCCCCAACTCATACCTGTGGGGTAGGGGGTGAGGACATCTTATATGTCCCTCTAATATTTCCTGGACACCGTGAGTTCTGGGCCCCATTCCAACTCCCTTTTTGGGGCCCCCCTCTTGGCTGCACCCTGTTACAATACTTCACAGTTTATAAAATATAAAGCTTCATAAGGTACACTTGACCATACTTACAGATTTTTCCTGTTACGACTGTAGTTCAAATACACAATAGCTACAGTCATCTTTGACTCCTGTGCCTTAGCCCATCACCCAGCCACTCAATTCCAGGGACAAAGTCAGCAGTTCCTTGTTTATTCTTCCAAAGACAGACAATGCATACATATGCAAATATAGGGTGGGGCCAAAGCAGGTTTACAGTTGTTCATATGGAAAATAATACAATAATTAGTACATAATACAGGAATAAACCCGGTGTTTTGCATAATCAATCTGCAAACCTGCTTTGGCCCCACTCCGTATGTCTGTACACGCCACGTGTTGGGAGTCCTCGCTCCATTTCAAACAATGGCAGCATAACCCACGCACTCTCTTGCATGTGGCTTTCTTCACCTTCACAATGTAGCTGATAATTCCATATAACCCATAAACACTTTTAGATTCTTTTTTGTACCGCACAGTATTCCATTGTACAAATACATTATCGCCCTTTAAAGTCAGTCCCTTACTGATAAGCATTAGACTGCTTACAATTATTCACTATTATAAAAACTTTGGAATGAAAGACCTTGACCAACCTAATTTCCTGACTATGTACAAATAACTGTACCTGTAGAGTAAATGCTTAGATGACGAATGTCATGCATGCCCTGTCCACAATTCCACGGTGCCTCAGGATTCTAAGAAATAACTCACAGCCAGACTCACGATGATTTACATTTCAATTACTTTATTAAAAAATTTTACTTAACTACCCAAATTATGCTTTTCATTTTAATAAAAATTTAGAAATAAGTTTTCAGAATATGCTCAAAGACCAAAACAGTCTGAGAGACAGTTTTATGCCTGAGAAAAATGACCTCAAAACCAGTGGCACGAAAGCTGTACTGGCTCTCACGTCTCACTCAGAAGGTATCTGTTCCTGAGGACTCCGTGTCCCCCTGGACGGCGCTGAGGCTCAGGGATGGCGGGCAGTCCTCCGGTTGCACAGAGGGGAGCCGCACAGACATCTTGGCAGGAGACGTCTCAGAAGTGAAGAATGGGACTGCTTTCCCGCCTATGAAAAGGAGAAACTCATTCAGCTAATCAAGCAGATCCCGCGTATTCATGTACATTAAACTTCCCTCAATAATACAGGGGGGTCAAAACAAGAATTGCATGTGAGGTAATTTCTCTTCTCAAGGTGCCCAGAACTTGTCACAGATAAAATTCCTCCTTCCTCCTTCCTATCCCCACCCCTAGATGGTTAAGACAACATTTTAAAAGATTATGTAATGATATGAATGCGTATGTCCCCCCAAAATTCGTATGTTGAAATCCTGAAGTCTGGTGCGATGGGATTAGGGGTGGGGCCTTGGGAAGGTGCATGCATCCGGAGGGTCACGCCCTCATGAACCTTTAAAAGGGATTGTGCCCTTTTAAAAGAGGCCCCAGAGGGCTTCCTGGACCCCTCTACCATGTGCACACATAGTGTGAAGGTGCTGGCTATGAACCAGGAAGGGGTGCCTTGATCCAGGACTTTCAGCCTCCAGAACTGTCAGAAATAAATTTCTGTTGTTTATAAGCTATCCAGTCTGATATTTTCAATAGTGGCCTGAATGGACTCAGGCAGTATACAAGTACCAAAAGCTGTGGTACAGATGATAAATGCTACAGGTCATATTGAGTATAAGAAGTAGTTTGGGAAGAAGTATTCATTAATATGTTAAAAAAAAAAAAGTTGACTGTGTATCTATCTATGTATACCCTAATTCATTTCTCTAAGTTTAAAGCACAGTGCCTGGATTTACTGTATATACATAATCATCATCATCATCATCATCATCTTAAAAACAAATTATGTTAGGTTAAATATATCTCTGAGTCAATAGTCATAGTAATTTTTCCAAAACTCCTTTATATTTTTTAAGTAGTTTCCAGTGATGAAGTGAAAGTATTTACAGGGACTACAGCAAAAGCAGAATGTCCTACGGACTTCAACGATGGCCCAGTCGCAGCTGCCCAAGATGACCAGAGTGCTTGCAAAAGGCAGATGACTCCCATAAGGAAGTCTGACAAAGACTATTGTAACATTGCACCATTCCTTTTGGTTACTTGTATCTTTTTTTTTCTCATAAAAGAGGGAAGGAAACAAGATTTGGCATCACTACAGCAACATCACAAGCTGTAGTGTGGCAGTACAACCCTTTAAGAAAGCAATTCTTATGTCAATTGAAATAGAATAGATATTTTAAATAGGAAAGAAACTTTTTAAAAATTTAGCTCTGTCAGGATAAAATAAAAATTAAGAAATGGTAAGAACTGCTTTGAAAAGATATCTACAGGACATAAGTGTAATTTAAATATTCTGACATTTTATAACTCCATAATGCAGAATACACAAAATAACCGAGAGAAGTATCCCAGGTCAGAGCCTACCTCGTCAGCAAAGTAAAAACTAACACAGGGTATTATTATAACTATGGATGAGAGCAAAATTAATTTACAACCCATAAAATCAACTGAATGTTACCATCTCCCAATTATTAAGAAAAATTCCATTCTCTGAGTTACACATCAAAAACTACACTGATACCAGATATTCATCTTTTCTCTGTTATCCAATTTCACATGCTGCTTACTAGGTACTATGTGCATTAAATCACTGATTAAATTGTCCATGATGTTACAAGAACTATAACTTTGGAGAGGGCACCTCAAAGAGGTTTCCAAATATTAAGGACCATATTAAACTCAATTACTGTAAAATCATGCTATTTCTCATCATTACTGACATATTTATACAGCAATTAAAGTTTTACAAAGATCTTTTCCCCACCATTTCACCTCATCCTAACAGTAATTCTGGGAGGCAGACAAGGCGAGGGAAGCTCACAGATGTTAAAGCTGGCTTTTCCGAAGGCACGCACTCACTAAATAAAGACCTACACAGCCTGCTGTGTGCGCAGAGCTGGGATGGTGCCGAGGGGATACCCAGGTGAAAAGGAACAGTCCTCACCTCCACGAAACCCCATACCTAGTAGTGGAGACAAACGTGTACAGGAATTCTTAGTTTAAATTAGGTGAAAGTAGCGGCTGAGCTGGGACTTAAAAGATGTAGAAGGCAATGAAGGAAAAGAGCACAAAATAAAGTCAAGACAAAGTTAGTAGACGTTAAGGGCATTCTGAGCATTCCGATATCAAAAGTATTGACTGGACAAAAGAAATGATGAGAGAGAAGGCTGTAAAGGAAGGTCAGGGTCAAATTCTGTAAACAATTATGAGTCGCAGAAGACTCTGAACACAGGAGTAACATGAGCAAATGTATTTTGGAAAACAGAATTCTAAGAGCTATGTGATGAGCTGATCATGGAGAACTGATGATCAGTTCTCCCACTGATGATCCTTGAGTGGGAAGAGATTCAGGATATTTGAAGGAAGACTCAGTGCTTTGTAAAGAATTGAGCATGGCTCTGAAATACACGTTTACTTGACTGAGTAGTAATAAGACAAGCAAGCCTGAGGCTATGGTGATACAGAGTGGTGGGGAAATGCTGGGATCTGTTACATACCCGGTGAATCTGAACGCCTGCAAGGTATGCAAATGGACTTTTCTAGGCAACCAGAGTCAAAGGTTATAATGCAGTTTTAGAGATACAGAAATAGAAATCATCCACACAGATGTAATAATTAGAACAATGAGAACAGTGATCTCCTAAGGAAGAAAAAATAGACAGAAGTGATGACAAAAATACAGGGAAGGACAGAGATAGGGATGAATAAGGAGAAAATAAAGGAAAACAAAGGAGAAGAGCCAGAAAGATAATTTAAAGAGACCCAAGAATGAAAGGTCAGGCAAAATACAAGATGGTTTTCAGAAAACAGCCCAGTATAACTCATCCAACTCATCATTAGCAGAGTTAAGGCCGCAACCCACTGTTCTTTGTCCTATACCAAATATCCACAATAAGAAATTACTACTTTTACAGGTTGTTAAAAGAAATCCCATGCAATGGTAGAGGCTGAGGAGAGGAGCAGTGATGAAGTTTCAAGCACAAGTCTCTTTATGATAGGTCAAGGGCAAGTCAAGTCACTGTCCAGCCGCTTGGGAACGGTCCTATCCAGACCATCAGCGTGAAGTTTCTGTGTGGCAAGGAGTAAAGAGCAGGGTGCAGTGGGGGAGCATGGATTCTGGAATAGGAAAGAACTGGGCAGCAGGGCTCATTCCTCTATTTACTCAGCAAATACACTAAGCACCTACTATGGGCCAGGCACTGTTCTAGACTCTGGAGATTTCAGCAGTGAAGAAAACACTCACTGACATCCTATTCCAGGTGGGTGTAGGAGCAAATGACAAACAAGTAAGGAAATAAACATAAAACATGTTGGAAGGTGTAAGTACTGTAAAGAAAGACGGATGGATAGGGGAAAGAGTGAGGGATAAGAGACTTTGGGGAAGTTATGTAACCCCAGTTTCCCCATCTATAAAATAAGGGTAAAAGTACCTACCTCAGAGGGTTTTGTGAGCATTAAATGGGACAATGCATGTAAAGTGTTTTGTATAGTGCTGGCACACAGAAGGCACTCAGAAGAGATTAGCTCTTTTTTTTAGCATCTTTAACTTTTCTGTAACTGGAAAGGAAGGAGATCCCAGGAGGCAGCAACCCTTGGGCGGGCAACAAAGGTAGCTGACTTCAGAAAGGATAAAATGTTTCACTGAAAAGTACTAAGAAAAAAACCTACAGCTCTAGAAGCCTCCAAATAATTATACTACTTTTAACTCTATAATTCTTTTAAACAACAAATTATGTGAATAAAATGCACTATTTTATCTGAAAGTGTTTCTTAATGTACATTTTAGGAAAACTTTATGAAGTATTCAGTTACAGAAGCTAAACAGTCACAGTTTTAAGAACTTTTAAAGAGAAATGTTTAGACTGAGAAATGTTTTTAAGCATCATTTTCATTCCTGTTAACAGGCAAGAAGAGTAACATTCCTATCCAGTTATGGTTCTCACGAAGTTGGATTTTTTTTAAGAAGAGACATACTATCCTAACAATTCATCAGCAGAGCAAACATAAATTTCCTACCTATACTAAATACAGTTTGGTGCTTTTAAATTTGACTCTTTAAATTTCCAGTCATGTCATTACTGCCTGACGTAATTGTTTCAACAGCTGTTTTCAGGTTGTCTTTTTTTTATAAAGAGACTGTTCCTGATTCAGTGAGTTGCAGTACATCACGCAACTGGCATGCATTTAAGTTGGGATGCCACTGAGAGAAACCCTGCACTTGGAACTTCCTAAGATGTATTACATTTTGTAGACATTTGAAATTCAAATTTTTTTGGCTTTAAAAATGTTTAAAGTTCATTAAGAAATTTTATGTTTTCTGTTCTTTGGTATTTGATTTATAAGACTAAAACAGAAAATCTAAAACTAATTTATTATAACTAATATAAGGATTTTAAATGTCCACTTAAGATTTTGCCCGAACATATGTTTTTGATTTTTTATTGAATTTATTGGGGTGACACTGATTAATAGAATTATGTAGGTTTCAGGTATATGATTCTATAATACAATGTTGGTATATTTTTAAAAATATACATAACTTTCTAAAAGGTTTTTGGATTCAGATAATCCATCTTCACCAGCAGGATTATATTCTGGCTCTGATTCTCAAGCCCGTGATTGACACCAATTGTTACAGCTCTGCTGTTTGAAAGCCAGAGGAACGCAAACACAGCACAGCTGCCTCCTGAAACGGCAGCAGACAAGCAGTAACTGTATGTGGCACAGCCAGAAATAAGAATCTGGGGTATTCTTCTATGAGGTGATGGATGGATATAAGTGCTTTAAATTGCCTGGATTTGTTTTTTTAACATTTTATTTATTTATCTTTAGAGGGGAAGGGAAGGAGAAAGGGAGAAAGGGAGAGAATTTCAATGTATGGTTGCCTCTGGTGCATCCCTTGCCGAGAACTGGCCTGCAACCCAGTCATGTGCCCTGACTGGGAATTGAACTGTGATCCTTTGGTTCACAGGCCTGCGCTCAATCCACTGAGCTACAACAGCCAGGGCTGGGGGTTTTTACATGCAGAGAAAGACTGGTTTCTTATAAATTGCACATTTAAAAATAAAATTAAAAAGGAAATAAATATAATAATCTTTAATCCAAGTATACACAGAATCTTTTTTAAAAAATTTATTTATTGATTTTAGACACAGAGAGAGAAATATTGATTTGTTTTTCCACTTATTCATGCATTCATTGGTTGCTTTTGTATGTGTCCTGACCATAGACTGAACCTGCAACCTTGGCATATCAGGATGATTCTCTAACCAACTGAGCTGCCCGGCCAGGGCCAACAAGAAGGATCTTCACCTATACTACATGGATGGGTCCACAGGGATCTGTGAATACCCTGAAACATTATGCATATTATTTTCATGTTAAGTATAACTGAGGAGGGAGACAGATGGTCATAGCTATTAATGTCTTAAAGGGGTTTACAGCCCCCATTGACTTAATCATACCTTAATCATACCCAGGCCTGCAGAATCATTGACTTAAAGGATACCACAGCCCCATGTGCAAGTGAATCACGTTCTCTGAGGTGATTTTCTAGCAGTAATGGTGAAATACAGGAATTCCTCTCCTGTCAATTTGTGGACACCTTCTTTTCCAAAGGCAACACTATTGTAGCATTTACCAAACCTCATTGTAATTAGCTATGTATCTGTCACTTCCATAGGACAGTATATTCCTTAAAAGCATGGACAGGGACCTACAGTCTCTGTCCTCTGAGTGACTGGTACAGCAGGTATACAATAAGTACCTGTAACCTTCTCATCTTGTATTGTCATTATTTGCTTACAGGCCTGTTGTTCTGTTAAATATGGGCTCCACGAGGACAGTGACTTTGTCTTATTTACTTCTGCATCCTACTAAGTTGTAGCATCATGCTAGGCACACAGTGGGCCTCAAATGACTGCTGAAGCAAACTGGTTTGTTTCTCCCTTGAGTCTGTGGCTCCTCATTACTAACGGCCTGCTTAGATTCTCGCTGACCGGATCTCGTCTTTAAAATCAGTTGAGTTCCAGATGCAGTTGCTTTCCAGCTGTCTATGAAAATGTTACAGTTTTTCAGCTGTGTTTTACTGAGTTCTTGAAGTATTTTTCCTGTCCAGCCTGGACACATCTACTCTTGCTTTAATTCCTTGTTTAAGCAGCTGCTAAACTATCCTGCTGTATTCAGTTCTCCTCACGTACTCAACCCAGGCCTGCAGATTTTGCAACATTATAGCTGCAGTCTTGAGAACAAATACTACATGTCTTGATAAAGAAGGTGCCTGGTCATTTGATGTTTAGTATGTAATATTTTATCTGCCTCTGCTTTCCAGAATTAGTCACTGTTAAACATTTCTTCCTTACTTTCATGTTTAAAAGTGATTTAATATGTTACTAAGTCTCATCCCAAAATATGTTTAGACATAAATCCCATTACATTTTTTAAGTTTCCTATTGCTTCTGTTTTCTTAGTTGACAAGTGCTTATTTTAAAATTTATAATTTAAGATAAAATTCTTCCTATAGGAAGAATAAATGTATTGGCACCTGTAAAAACAACTCCAATTCTTTTTCCTCTAAAAAGCAATAGTTAATGTGAAAGCTCTGTTTCTTCTTATGCCAGGTTCCAGCTGCTTCACTTTGTTTAAAACTGACTTCAAAGTTTAAACACTGTCCTGTCCCAACAAATAACCTCCCCCAGATGGAATTATCTCAAGTGCTATCCTCAGAGCTCTGAATGCCGCACCTGCAGCCTTTTAATTCAGCATTTTATAAACTTTCCAAAGGGAAATGATACATTTTTTTCTCTCCCCTAACTTCCGAAGAGTTGAGTTTAGTGCCTGAAAGGACTTCTATACCTGGGGACAGTTTATAGAAATTTTAGGCAAATAAAAATTGGGCACATGCTCCCTACAGGGTGCATGCCCTTTCTTTCCCCCTCATCTTCCCCCCAGGCGAGTTACCTTTGCCTTTCTCTCACCTACGCATCAAGGGCCCTTCTTCTGCCTCTGTAACTTGTTTCCTGAGTCTACCCAACCCAGCTGGCTCACTTCTACTACCCCTGTGACTTTCTAAATAAACTTTCTCTTATAATTTGAAGAAAAAATACAATTACTACCTCTACTATGTTGATTTTTATGAGAGAAAGAAATTGCAGGAAAATGAAAAAATCTGAATAGCTCCCAAGTCCAAGAACTTTTAAAGTAAAATTCATACCTGTAAATAAAGATGCGAGGTACAGATTGGGCTCAATCTGTGTCCGATCCATATCACCTGGTGAAGTTACAGTTAAAATTTTTTTGCATTAGAAAATCAGTTAAGTATAGAAATAATCACAATTCATTTCTCTTCACTAAAAAGAACACAAACCAAATGCCCTCCCCACAGTTGCTCTCATAAAACCAGGTAAACAGAAGCCTGATTCAGCGGGGTTAATATAAAGAAGGAAGTTACGCAGCTGGATTTTAATGACTGTCAATAAAATAATACTTTACCTAATAGATCATTATCTTTATGCATCAAAGATTAGGGAAAGGGGGAAGCCAAAGATCATGAGAGAATTCATAATTTGTATTAAGTAAAAGAAACCCATGGGCCATTTTGCCCAAGGTTAAAAGTTTTCACAGATTTTTTAACTTAAAGATTTAATCATTACAAAAAGAATTTCCCTTCTCCCTAGGCCAGCCTGGGGCATGCTGCCCAATACAACCTATGGAAACAACTGATAAAGTTGTTGGGGAGCACAGAGGAGCCCTACACTGTTAAACTAAAGCCAAGTCTTAATATTAAAATGAAATAGGTTGGGGCAGGAACTGTCCTTATGGTTAGAAAATGATAAAGCAGAGAAATGTTAGGTAACTGGAGAGAAACCTGTGGGAGATAGAGTTCTCAGGACAACCACATTATTTCAAACAAATTCTAGGGCAGAATGATTTGGAATAAATTCATAATATGGTACAATTGGTTTTTCTCTTATTTTCTCTTAGGTAAAAGTCAATCATTTCTCAAACTTCATTTCACAAAAATTTCAGGTAGATTTAAGAGAAGATAATTAAATGAATGAGATTTTAAGCATTACATAGTTCACTAAACTAAGCAATACATTTTCACTGGGGACCAATATTTATGTTAAACTACTGCAGTAATGCTATAGAAAATAAGAATTTCAAATGTTTAAAAATTAAAATGCAATACAGTTCAATGAAGAAAGAAAGCTTAAAAAAGAACAGTTTTAGAAAACATTTAGTCTTATAAGAATAAGATTGTAGGCAAAAACAGTTTACTTATATGTTGATAATTTGCAAATAGACCAAAATTGAACATCCAATTTTGATATTATTTTTTAAAAATGTCTAACTTCTTTAAAAGTGCTCACTATGATGTTACTACTTAGACACTGCCTATGACTGTCACTTCCCAGTCTGCCTCTGAGTTTCTGAGAGAGAGTGACGGACGTTCGTTCCTGCCTGCCCCTCCGGCTTTCTAGAGCTACCTTTCAGATCCTCCCGGCACTGAAGGGACAAAAGTGGTGACCGGAAACAGGGGTATCAGGACCACCTCAGAGGCCCCTTCCACTGAAGAACCATTCAAACTGATCTACTGTTAAGGTAAGAAATCAGCAACATCATTCCCTCTTAACACTAAACAAAGCTGGGTGGAAACTAAGAAAAAGGAAACCAACTTAGGTTTCATAAATTAAGGTCCAATTAAAAAAAATTGAAGCACCTTTTATGCACCCATCATTCTTACGCTAGTATTGTAAGGCCACAAAGGAGAGCAGGACATTGTCTCAACCCTTGTTCACTCCAAAGACAAAACTAACACAGAGCAGAATGAGGGCGGGCAGCAAATCTTCTAGCCAATGCTCCTGTTCCACCTCAAATATAAGGAGTGTTAAAGGCTAACACCTAACTGAGCTCTCCGCCTTTTCATATTACATCGCTTCTATCTGCTGATGTTTCCACTTGGGTGACTAGAATTCTATGCCGGGCAAGTGTTCTTTTCTTCTTCTTGTTCTTTGGCCTTCTTTCTTATTCTCTGTGAGAAGGTGCTATATATGTATGTACCTGGATGGTTTCTCAGAAAGGAACTGTGAAGCCTTTTGTAAATGAGGGTTTCAACAGAGCCTCGGGGTAGACAGAGAGCAGGGAAAGTCTGACTCACTGGTGGGGCTTTTCCAAACCAACAAGGGCTCCCTTCTGTCCTGATGGGCCTACACTCTGGGTGTATCCCCTAAATGTAGATCTTACACACCCCATTTACTTTGCAATAAGAAATAGGCATGTTTCATTTAAAAATAAATTTCAACTAAAAAAATTAGAACTATTGCATTACTCCAAACCAAAGCATACTTCAGTCATCTCTTTATGTCTAACAAAATTACATTATTAGTAAAAACATCTAAGTTGAAATAACACACAAAATCTGTTATTATTTTTAGGTCTTCACTAAATCACTTCGTAGGTTGAAGTAAAATTACTGTAATGATTGATTTACTAAGAGGATAAGAAAATAAATGGTTTCCCTCCATCATACTGCTTCACTGTTCCCCAAATTCGGTTCTTTGCATGTAGTTTGCTCGAGAAATATCCAGCTGACCAATGTTTCTGAAACTTTTATGTCAAATAGATAGACCACTCTGTGATCTTTTATAGATCATTTTTTAGGGAAAAAACCCCACCCATTTTTGCCCTACCCATTCTATACTGTGGTATGTAAGATAAAAAAAAAAAGGTGAGTGAATGAGAACCAAACACTGTATGAAGAATGGCAGCTGTGAGCTAGTGGCTAAGAACATGGACTCAGAAGCTAAGCTGCCTGAACGCAACTCCCAGGGCCAATACGCACCAGCTGTGAGACCCGAAACACCACCACTCTGTGCTTCACATTCTTCTCCTCCTTCATAGTGTCTTAGGGTCATTAACAGAAATGATATATGTAACTAACTTAAAGCGGTGCCTACAGAGTAGGCACTCAATAAATGGCAGTTTAATTATTATTTAGCCTGTGATTATTTTCTAACTTTTCCCAATTGATGAAAGATAAATCATTCTTGTTAGTCAATCTTTTCAAAATACTTTTTCACAGAGCGACTTTTTATTTTTTTTTTAAAGAAAAAAATACTCAGTACATATTACAGCAGTAGAGCTGCGAGGGATCTCAGAGATTACTTATCCTTACTAATAAGGAAAATAAGACTCAGAGAGACTACTGACAAAGAAACCCCCGTCACAAAGTAGTGGGGGCTGAAACTCATCGCTTAACAGTTCTTTCCCTACCTCCCACCTTCTCCACACTCTTCTACTAGGATGCGTCTTAACATACTGAGACTTGTAAGAACAATCAGAAATGATCTCTAATACTTTTTAAAAAATTATTAAGGAAGGAAATATAATGTTTAAGACCACAGCCTTTGCTTTCAGAGTAGGACTTGCTTTGACTCCCACCTCTGTCCTTTATTTATTAGCTATGTGACGTTGGGCAAAATATGTAACCTGTCTGAGCTTCAAGTTCTTGATGCCAAATAAGAATAATATTACCCAACTAACTTGGTTGATTAGAGATCTTAGCAGAGTGCATCACTTTAGGAAGTATACAGAATGGGTAGCTATTATACATTACATATTGTTGCTGTTATTATAAACAGAAACAAAATTCTCCCTACTACTAGACTTCTGGCCAAGATGGAGGTGTAGGTAGACACACTGTGCCTCCTTCCACAACCAAAATAAGGACAACAACAATTTAGAAACAAAACAACAACAGAACTGACAGAAAATTGAACTGTATGGAAGTCCAACAACCAAGGAGTTAAAAATAAATACATTCACCCAGACTGGTAGGAGGAGTGGAGTCGGGTGGTGTTGGGTGGCAGGGTGGAGAGGGGTCGCAGAAGCAGTAGCACTGGGCATATAAGGCAGCAGCTGACAAACCCCAGTTGTGCAAGTCGGCAGCGGGCAGACTCTGGGCGCAGGGTGGCAGCAGGCAGACCCAGCAAGGTGGCGATTGTAAAGCCCAGCACAGCGCACAAGGTGGCTGACTGGGCGGTCCCACATTTGTGCACAGATAAACCAGGAGAAACTGGGGAGCAAAACAGACCACGCAACCCAGCAACCCAGGGTTCCACTGTGGGGAAATAAAGCCTCAAAACACTGATTGAAAACACCTGTGCAGGTTGAGGTGCTGAGAGAGACTACTAGCTTCACAGGAGCTTGTTGGAGAGACCCACAGGGTCCTAGAATGTACACAAGCCTACCCACAGGGGAAACAGTACCAGAAGGGCCCAGTTTGCTTGGGGGAAGTGCAGAAGGGACTGAAATCCAACAGAGAGCAGAGCAAGCACCATCGTTCCCTCTTGGACCACACCCCCACATGTGACCCCCACAGTGTCACAACCCAGCTACATGGGTTGCCCCAGGGTGAACATCTAAGGCTCTGCCCCTCATATGTAATAGGTGTGATAAGACAAAAAAAAAAAAAAAGGCCCAAATGGAAGAACTGATCAAAGCTCCAAAGCAAATACAATTAAGTGATGAAGAGATAGCCAACCTATCAGATGCACGGTTCAAAGCCCTGGGGATCAGGATGCTCACAGAATTGGTTGAATTTGATTGCAAATTAGATGAAAAAATGAAGCCCACACTAAGAGAAATGAAGGAAAATGCACAGGGGACCAACAGTGATGGGAAGAAAACTGGGACTCAAATCAATGGAGTGGACCACAAGGAAGAAAGAAACAACCAGACAGAAAACAAGGAAGAAACAAGAATTCAAAAAAATGAGGAGAGGCTTAGGAACCTCCAGGACATCTTTAAACGTCCCAACATCCGAATTATAGGGGTACCAGAAGGGGAAGAGGAAGAGCAACAAGTGGAAAGCTTATTTGAACAAATAATAAAAGAGAAATGCCCCAATCTGGCAAAGGACATAGACTTCCAGGAAGTCCAGGAAGCTCAGAGAGTCCCAAAGAAGTTGGAGCCAAGGAGGAATACACCAAGGCACATCATAATTACATTAGCCAAGATTCAAATGAAGGAGAGAATTCTAGAAGCAGCAAGGGATAAGGGCACAGTCACCTACAAAGGAGTTCCCATCAGACTGTCAGCTGATTTCTCAAAAGAGACCTTCCAGGCAAGAAGGGGCTGGAAAGAAGTATTCCAAGTCAGAAAGGCAAGTACATCCAAGATTGCTCTATCCAGGGAAGCTGTCATTTAGAATGGAAGGGCAAATAAAGTGCTTCTTAGATAAGGTCAAACTAAAGGAGTTCATCATCACCAAGCCCTTATTACACGAAATGTTAAAGAGACGTATCTAAGAAAAAGAAGATAAAAAATAGGACAGTAAAAAGACAGCAAACTCAAAGATATTAACAACCACACCTAAAACAAAAGCAAACTAAGCAAACAATAGAACAGGAACAGAACCACAGAAATGGAGATCACATGGAGGGTTAGCGACAGGGGAGTGGGAGGAGGAGAGAGGGGGAAAAGGTACAGAGAATAAGTAGCATAGACGGTGGGTAGAAAATAGACAGGGGGAGGGCAAGAATAGTGTGAGAAATGTAGAAGCTAAAGAACTTATGACACATGGACATGAACTAAAGGGGGGAATGTGGGTGGGAGGGGGTGTGCAGGGTGGAGGGGAATGATGGAGAAATGGGACAACTGTAATAGCATAATCAATAAAATATACTAAAAATAAATTTAAAAAATTAAAATGGAACAAATCTAATATTCATTGGTATTTAAGTCATAGGATAGTAAGAGAAAATATCTAAATATTTGATTTATAAATTTCTACAGAAATTCTGAGTAGGTAATAGGATCAAAAGTTGAGTCACAAATTACCTATGACTATCATTTATCCTTTTACTTTTACCACAGAAGGTAAGTGTGTTAACCTTTATTTGAATGTTTAAAGACACCACAAAATAAAACCAAGGGATTTTGAATTTGAAAATAGAATCCAAGGATGGGAAAGCAGGGACACTGCTGAGAAAGCTTTTGGTGTGAGCACACAGAGGTACTGGGGCTACACCACATGTGCACTGGGCTGCTTATGAGCACTGGCCTTAAGGAACACAGTGGGCGGTATCACTCAGTACCTGATACCAAACTACTCTTCAAGGCCATTGTAATCAAACAGCCTGGTACTGACATAAAACCAGGCATGCAGATCAATGGAACACAATGGAGAGCCCAGAAATCAACCCACACCAATATGGTCAATTAATATTTGACAAAGGAGGCAAGAGTGCACAATGGAGGGAAGACAGTCTCTTCAGTAAATGGTATTGGAAAAATTGGACCGGTACATGCAAAAAAAAAAAGGAAGAAAGAAAGGAAAGGAAAAAAAAAAAGAAAGAAACTAGACTGCCAACTTATACCATACAGAAAAATTAACTCAAAATGGATAAAAGACTTAAATGTAAGTCATGAAACCATACAACTCCTAGAAGAAAACATAGGCAATAAAATCTCAGACATCTTTCGTAGCAATATTTTTTGCCAAAACAAAGGAAAAAAAAAACAGATGGGATGACATCAACCTAAAAAGCTTTTGCACAGCAAAAGAAATCATCAACAAAATGAAAAGGGAACCCACTGAATAGGGGAATATATTCCAATGATACATCTGATAAGGGGTTAATATCTAAATTTATAAAGAACTTACAAAAATTCAACACCAAAAAACCAAACACTCCAGTTAAAAAATGGGCAAAGGACCATAACAGACACTTCTCCAGAGAGGACAAACAGATGGCCAATAGACATATGAAAAGATACTCAATGTCACTAACCATCAGAGAAATGCAAATTTAAACCAAAATGAGGTATCACCTCACACCTGTCAGAATGGCTATCCTCAATAAATCAACAAACAAGTGCTGGTGAGGATGTGGAGAAAGGGGAACCCTTTTGCACTGTTGGTGGGAATGCAGACTGGTGCAACCACTATGGAAAGCAATACGGACATACCTGAAAAAATTAAAAATGGATATGCCTTTTGACCCAGTAACCCCACTTCTGGGAATATATTATAAAAACCCAAAACTATAATTCAAAAGAATATATGCACCTCTATGTTCATTGCAGCGTTATTTACAATAGTCAAGATCTAGAAACAAACAACCAAAGTGCTCATCAGTAGATGAGTAGGTAAAAAAGCTATGGTACATTTATACAAGGGACTACTACTCAGCCATTAAAATAAAAAAAGGAAATCTTACCTATCTCACCTTTTGTGACAACATGGACAGACCTGGAGAATATTATGCTAAGTGAAATAAGCCAGTCAGAGGAAAACAAGCACCATATGATCTACTTATATGTGGAATCTAATGAACAAATAAACTGAGGAACAAAGCAGAAACACAGGCATGGATACATGGATCAGACTGAGAGCTGTCAGAGGGGAAGGGGGTTGGAGGACTGGATGCAAGAAGGTGAAGGGGTTAACATATATACATAACACACAGACACAGACTACAGTGTGGTGATAGCCAGAGGGAAGGGGGGGTGGAGCACAGGTGGAGGTGGACAAAGGTGGGGGGAAGTGCGGATGGAAAGGGACTTTGCTTGGGGTGATGGGCGCAGGATGCAGCATGCAGGTGGTGTTTTATTGAGTTGTACACTTGAAACCTGTGTGGTTTGGAGAACCAATTTACCCCAGTAAATTCAATCAAATAAATAAATAGATAGATAGACAGATAGGAACCTGGGCTTTACGATTTTTTATTTTTGGTTTGAAAGTTTATCTTCTCTTTAATATTGTCTTTAGTGAGATTCGCTAGTACAGCAATACTTAAATCTGTAAACTTTATGTTATTGCTTTATAAATTCATTATGGATTATTTTTTAAACTATACAGTACTATAAAGCTGTTAATTGCAAAATAAGGATACAAAGATGAAGGCCCCCAAACATGAATTTTTTAACTCACAAAACAAGATTTTTAAATGAATGATGTCCAGAATTTGAAACAAAATCTAATAAGAAGAAATGTAAACTTCAGTAAACATTCAGAATAGCTGGATTGTTTATACCAATTTGAGTTCACTGGCAAAAAATTAGTATTATAAATATTTTAGTAGTTAAAATATATAAAAAGTTAATATTTTTTAAACAAATAATCTGGCCAATTAACTTACTCATTGGCTCCCTATCTAATAGGTATGCAACCCTCTTAATAACAGCATTTTCAGAAACAGTATCTTGGCAGCATAAAAGCTTATATTCAGCTGCCACGAAGCTGATTGATAATTGAGAAAATAGATGATCCACCTATCCTGAATGCAAACCATGATTTATTTGAATAGTGTAGATTTAATTATTAAGGCTCTTTAAAAACCATTTAAGTGCTTGAGCGTATTGCTGTGTGGTGTAACGACAAAGAGAGTTCCTGCCTTTTAGGGGCAGGAATGTCTAGAGAGACATTCCAGCATCAGAACCTGGTTGAGAGCTGAGAGACTCGATGTTGTAGCAGACAGCTTTATCTACAATCCACTTCCTGTGCATGGAATGGCCTGTCACACAGCTACTAAAATAAATTCCTCTCGGATAATTCTTTACAAAGGTGTTTCATAATGATTTGAAAACTAAAAGAATCTTTAAAAATAAAATACGTTTGCCTCATGAAAGACTCACATTCCACATCATTCCATCTACTTGAAGTGAAATAACGAGAGAATGAATGGATGCAGTTAGAAGTCAGAAGAGTGGCTAACCTTGCAGGGGCTCAGGCTGTGATCGAGAGGGGGCATGAGGGCACTCCGGGTGCTGGCAGGACTGTTTCTTGAGCTGGGTATCAGTAATAAAAGTAGCTCAGTTTTTGAAAATTCTTTCAGCTGTAATATTTATAATGTGTGCTTTTCTGTATGTATATTACATTTCCATTAGAAGGTGATATTTTAAAAAATAGATTAGTTTCAGCAATTAAAAGGTGACTGCTTTATAGTTCTGAGGTTTCCAATGACTGAAATAGCCAAATAACTAACCCAACTTACTAGGTAGCCTTTAGCATCAAGTGAATGGTTACTGCTAAGTCCTAAGCCATACTGCCAATTACAAAGACAAATTTCTTTCTATTTCTTTTCTTAAAATCTTGAAATGCCAGTGAGCCGAAATTATTCAGAAGCAGAAGGTGAGTTTTTATTATTGTTGCTCTAGTTTGGCTCTCACAAGAGTTGCTACTTAAGATACTTGATGTGCTGCAACAATTTGCTACTCAAATTAAAAGCACAAACTAATATTTCACCTAACCTTGAAAGCAATTTGTTAAACATAATATTATAAAGTAAATATTTCTATAAAAGGCATTTACTCATTTTTGGTGCAAAAAAAGTTTATTTCAGTTCACATCTATAAAAAGCAATGCTATCATAACATTTAACTCAACTTTAACTCTTGCTCAACAATAACAGCTACTAACTTTAATTACATGAGACCACAGTTGTTAGAAAAGGTCACTATCATCATTCTTATAAATGACACTTAATAGCAAACAAAGCTGAAGGCAATGTAATTCCCTAATAGTTACTAAGCAGTTGGAACCTAAGTGCCTCTATAATCTACATACAGAAAGATCCAATTTTTGAGGTGGAAATCCTTCCTAAATATAAAAACTTCATTCAAATTATGACTTGTGACTATCACTACAAAAACCTGTGTTATTAGTGTAGACTTTTCAGTGGACTTTTCCATATCTAGCCACTCCTAACTAAACTTGGAAACAAAAATTAAATGTGACACAGTGACCAGTTCACTTCACAGAGGCCAGACCTGGTAAGTTTGGAAAAAGAGTGAAAGAAGGAAGAATGAAAAATGAGCTTTCAAATACAGGAAGCCACTAGAAAATAAGAACACCACCATTCCATACCCTGACATTGGAGCTTTAAAGATTTTTCTGTTGAATAGTGAGTTTCGGGGTGAGGGGGTGGGGAGGTGAGGGTGGATTTCTGTTCACTGTACACACGACACCAGTGGGAATAAGGGCCAGCCCGAGTTCTGTGTTACCAGCACTCTGGGTAATAGCTCCAAGCTGCAAGGCACAGCTGTATGGGCGCTGCCAGCAAGGCCTTCGCAGCAGTGCTTTGATAGCGTGGGGCCCTGAAGTGTCAGGATATAGAGAAGGCAGCAGTTGTTGGCTGTGAAAACAGTCTGATACAAACCAGATGGGAACTTACTAGATGGGCAACACAAAGGAAAACAATTGGCTCATTCAATAAAGTCGGGCCCCTGCCCCGGAGAATTCGCAGAAGACAATAACAGTTACCTCGAGTTGATGCAAACAAGAAACAGCCATGTGGTTACAGTTTAAAGAATTGTTTTTCCGCAGACTAAACAAAGTTTTGATTTCTAATTCTTGTGTTCATTAATTGTAGTTTGGTGCACAGGCCTTTTGCCAAAGACAAATATTTCATTTATACAACATATACTTTTGTGACACCAAGAAAAATATCTGGGGACATGGAAACTAATTTGGTGCTGCTTCCTGTAAAGTGCTATGAACACAGGCTAGGCTATTATTGCAGGAAACCGGCAAATTAGAAAATGATTGATCCTGCTGACACACTGATTAGAAAGTACCCAACACAGTATCTCCAGGACTTCCTATTTCTGAGTTGTTTTAATGTTGGCAGAATGACGGGAAAGGCAATAATCATAAGTTTCCTAGCACTACATTTCTACCTAAATGATTTTTTGTTTTACTTCATTAGGTAAGACAGTATTTCTGCAACCATATTCACAAGAAAAAAGTGCTGTGTTTCTCCCTCACGTTACTGCGTGAGGCTCATCACACGATAATGCGCTTCTCCATACTGAGCTGACAAGTGTAACAAAGATTAACAATTAGATTGTAAAATAACTTCTAACAGTGACATCTCACTTAAAGACTTTCATAGGTATATATTCCATAACAGTAATTTATTTTACTATTTGAAAAGATAGTAAACAGCATTCTAGCTTAAAATAATTCCAGGTTAAATAATTCCTGCCACTGAAAACCCCAGTATGCCTTGGGCCTTTGCATTTACTACTAATGTAAAAATACACGAAAAAAAGCCTTAAATTTTTAATCACCATTCTTAGGTGATATTTAAGGAGCCCATTAAAGAAACTCTGAAAATAAAAGCATTTCACACACATACAGTATTTGAACACATTTCACAATTAAGCAATCTTGTTTTGTTCTGTGCTTGAATAATAATAAATAATAATTAGGTTTGTTAAAAGAGAAGACATATCTGTGCAATTGTGAAAATTTTTGTAGTTCATGAGACACACTTGGGCTTCCCAATTTGCATATGCTGCATTGTTCAGATTATTTTCACTGACTCCATCCTAAAAACTGAGGCTGAACACTTACATCTTTCCTATTGCATTAGATCTTTCATGCCAGCGAAGCAGAAATGGAGTAAGAACTTGGTGTGCAGGTTGATGCACTCATAAGCATTTCCAGCCACAGATGTTCCTCTCTGCACTATGCTACACATGCACACTCATACAATTTTTTTAAAAGTCTAAATTAATTTGTGGCAACAGCGCTGGATAACTGAATGTTTTGACTAAATGTAATCATCAAATCCAAGAAATAAGTTTCTGTTATTATAAACTGAATTACCGTGCAAAATGTAGGAAAAGAAAAACTAAAAAAAAGTGTTGTTTACTGAAGTCTTACATAAGAAGAATTAAGAATAAACACATTGCTCATCAATGAATCAAATCTGTTATAAGTTTGTTAAAATTTTTTTTAACACATGAAATCAATTTCTTACAAAATGATTAACAAAGGTAGTTTGTCTTGGATTTATTAGTAAGTTATTTCTTAGACTCTGAGTTAACTCATAAGAAAAACAGAATTGGCCCTGACTGGTGTAGCTCAGTTGGTTAAACATTGTCCCTCAAAGCAAAAGGTCGCCAGTTCGATTCCTAGTCAGTGCACATGCCTGGGTTGTGGGCCAGGTCCCCCCACAGTGGGTGCATGCAAGAGGCAGCCAATCGGTGTTTCTCTCCTACATCAATGTTCTTTCCCTCTCTTTCTTCCTCCCTCCCCCTCTCTCTAAAAATAAATAAAATCTTTTTAAAAAATTAAAAAAAAACTTATCATTCCAATTATTGGGCATACTGATTATTATTTATGTACTTCTTCAGAAATTGCTCATTTCTACTTTTATGGGGTGTTTATATATATAAAGATATCAACCAAATGGAGTAGCATACATTTTATAAGGGAAAAAAAAAACCAAGAAATTGCCTGTAATAAGTTTTTGGCTCACAAATAGATCTTGGTATGATTTCAGAGAGTAAGACAAGGGTCAGCTGATGTGGAACCTTTTAGGTTACAGCGAGGAGTCTGGGCACTATTCCAGCACAAAAGGAAGTCTCTGGAGTGTTTTGAGCAAGGAGTCCCATGATCTGATTTATATTTTTTTTAAAGATCACTCTTCCTCTGGGTGGATAATGGAGAATAGAGAATAAAAAATGAATATAGGAAGACCAGCGAGAAACTTCTCAGGATAATATTAAGGATGAAGGATATTATGATTTAAAAATCAACTGCACAACTACAGAAGGTAGAAAGAAAACTTAGTTTGGTATCAAGTCACTGAAATACATCTTGGTGAGTTTATTAGAACACTGAAAACCACAATATCAAGCACAGTTTTTAATAACTTCTGTGGACACTGAGATGAAGAGTAGTGAGGTTACTGAACCTCTTGTGAGCCTCAGCTTTCTTATCTGTATAGTAAAAGCAACAACAATAACAAAAACATCTTCACATACTCAAGTTTGCTGTGAATATGAAAGCTACAATATGTGAGAGGTTCTTTGCTGGTTTGTGAAGCATCTGACAAATGTTAGGTTATCACAGTGGGTTTGGGGGAAGAAACAGATCTACCAGACTTGGCAGTGAATGCATTCTGTCCTAGTGTAACTCTGTGCAAGATAAGTGGACCAGAGCATGATCCAACTAGCAAAGAGCTTGGGAAAATGGTGTAAAACAAGGGGAAAAAGCATCAGCTTTGCACTCTGGGAGATGTGGGCTTGAATTCCAGATTTTCTAAATTTTCTAGCTTTGAGAAACTTCTGTTTACAAAATGGCAACAAAACTACCTGTATGGCATGGTATTACAAGGAATAAATGAGATAACACGGAACTCCTAGCAAGGCTTCCATAAATGCAAACTGTTGTTAAGGTTATAACTATGTTCGGGGCACGAAAGAGCTGGGGGTGGGGTTAAAGAGGAAGAAGCCATTTTCAATTGGAAGCTCAGTGAGGACTCAGAAAGATGGAGCTGAATGTTGAGGAACAAGAAGTTTGTAGACATGTAAAAGTGGGAAAAGAAGCAAACTCCAGGTGGAAGGAAGGTAATGTGGAAGGGCCTTGAAGCTTAAAAGCATAATGTGTGGAGAAAGCTCAGTTAATGTTTATTAAATTGAACTGAGGTGATTACATATTATATTGAATGTGCCAATAAAAATAAGTTTTGAGCTGACAGTTCATTCTTTTCTGAAATCTAAAAGTTTATTTTTAAAACAAGAGTATTGCTATTGAGTACAGTTATTAGCACATATACTATCTTTTTTCTTTGTTTCTAGTTAGTGATTAATTATAAAGCATAAATATTCCAAACTTTTGGCTTGAATGGAATGTATTCTTAAATAAACACCTAAATATTAACTTATAATGAAAATACAATGTATTATAAAAATATAGCAAAATATCTCTTCCTGAAGTGTTTAATATATGAGAAAATATAAGTAATATATTTGGTGTCACATTTAAACACATTTTAACAACAAAACCTTTTTACATTCCTTAATAATAAACTTGTAGTACAATTAAGAAAATCCATGAGAAGAGAGTATCATAAACTCAGTAAGATTTACATCTGCTTTAATGAAGCATACTTACCCCTGACAGATTCACATAGTTCTATGACCACCATCACAATCAAAATCTAGAATATTTCCATCATTCCAGAAAGTTCCCTCCTGCCATTTGTAGTCAAACCCTTCTCTGAGGAAACCACTGACCTGTGTTCTCTATAACCATACGTTTGTTTTTTTTCCAAAATGTCATATAAACGTACTGAATATTTGTCATACAAATACACTACATAGCCTTGTGAAATTGGCTTCCTTCACTTTACACAGTGCAGCAGAGATTCATCCATGCTGTTTATCGGTATTCCTTCTAACTGCTGACTAGTGAGTCCCCGTGTGAATGTACCGTAACTGCCAGCTTCCCTGCTGCAGAACATTTTGGTTGATTCCAGTTTTGGGTAATCATAATGAAACTGCTAAAATATATCTGAGTACAGGTTTTATGTGAACCTAAGTTTTTATTTCTCTTGAGTGAATGCCTAGGAAAGGACACTGGCTTGTATGGTAACTTTGTATTTGATTTTATAAAAAACTGATAAAGTGTTTTCCAAGGAGGCTGTAGCATTTTGTATTCCTACCAGCAACGTATGAGAATTCAAGTTGCCTGACTTCATCAACGCATGGCATTATCATTTCTTTGGTTTCCGCCAACCTAATGGGTATTCGGTGGCACCTAACTTTTATTTGCATTTCCCCACTCTCTTACAATGTGGACCATATATTTCCATGTGCTTATTTGCCAGCCATAGAGCTTTTTTGGTAAACTCTCTCTTCATATCTTTTACTCATTTTAAAAACTGGATTATTCATCTCACTATTGAGTTTTGTGAGCTTTATATTCTGGTTACAAATTCTTAATCAAAAAGAGGATTGGTAAATATTTTCTCCCAATCTGTAGTTTGTCAGGCACTTTTATTCTGATAAAGTCCAAGTAATCAATATATTATTTTATGAACTATGATTTTTCTGTAAAATCTTCAAAATCTTTGCCCAACCAAAGGTCACAAATATTATCTCCCATATTTTCTTTTAGAAGCTTTGTAAGTTTCAGGCTTTACATTTGAAATTTGTAATTTTAGGACCCATATTAAGCTCAGTTGTATACATATTTGTGAGATGTGGGTTGAGGTTCAATTTTTGCATATAGATGACCACTTGCCTCAAAACCATTTGTTGAAAAGATTATCCTTTCTCCATTAATTTTTTTGCCATTTGTGAAAAATCAATTAATTATATACACATGGACTATTTTTGGACTCTATTATATTCTATTTATTTATTTGCTGATCTTTATGCCAATACTCCACTATGTTGATTATTGCAGCTTTATAATAAATTTTGGAGTTATACAGTATAAATCCTCTCAATTCATTTTTCTTTTTAAAAGTTACTTTGGTTGTCCATGGGTGTCAAACTCATTTTCACCAGGGGCCGCATCAGCCTCACGGTTGCCTTCAAAGGGCTGAATGTAATTTCAACTCCTTAAAATAGTTAAGGAATAGTTGCATTTACACAGTCCTAAAATTACATTCGGCCCTTTGAAGGCAACCGTGAGGCTGATGTGGTCCTTGGTGAAAATGAGTCTGACACCCCTGTTCTAGGCCCTGTTTTTCCTTATAAAATTTAGATTAAGTTTTAGTTTTAGATTTAAAAACTCTGGTTAGAATTTTGATTGAGACTGCACTGAATTTATAGATCATTTTGGGAAGCACTGACTTCTTAATTTTCATTCTTCTAAGAATAAATGCATCATCATCTACTCATTTGAGCCCTCTTAAATTTCTCATGTTTTTGTAGTTTTTAGTGCACAAATCTTGCAAATATTTTATTAGATTCATACCTAAGCATTTCATGTTTCTGTTACTATAACTTACAGTTTTAAATTACAATTTCAAATTCTTATTATTACAGAGAAATATCATTGGTTTTTAAATATCAACATCATAGCCTGTGACTTGATAAAAACCATTATTAGTTTTAGAAGGGTTTTTTAGTAGGCCTTGAGGGAGTTTCTCTGGACAATCATGCATCCTCAGATAGTCATAAGTTTATTTTTTCCTTTATAACCTGTGTGCTCCTTCTTTCTTTTTCTTGCATTTTGCATCGGCTGGGACTGCCAGTATGACTTTGAATAGAGTGGCGAGGGCAGATTTCATCTGCCTTGTTTCCAATTTATCAGGAAGCCTTTAGTCTTTCAAGTGCGGTGCTGCCTGCAGGCTTATTGTAAATGTCCCGTGTTGTGTTGTCCTTTGAGTCTTACTTTTCTGAAATTTTAATCATAAATAGATGTTGGATAATGACAAAAGCTTTTCTGCACCTATTGAGAGGACTGTGTTTTTCTTTTTTCATTTTAAATGTCATTTTTCATTTACAGTTTACACTTGATATTATTTTGTATCAGGTTTAGCTGCACGGCATAGTCGTTAGACAGTCACACACTTTACTATGTGTTCTCCCAATATTTCTGTTCATATGCAAATTATATTGATTTTTGAATGTTGAACCAAATGTGTTTTACTGGGATAAGCCCACTCAGTCAGAATTTATTGTTTTTTTTTAAATATATTATTGGATTAAAGTAATATTTAGTAGAGGAACTTTGTGTCAATGTTCATAAGGAATATTTGGTCATATTCTTCCTTTCTGGCAATGTTTTAGGCCAGTTTTGGTATCAGGTGAATCAAGGAAGAATTCTTTCCTCTTCTGTTTTCTCAGAAAGTTTGAGTAGAATTGGGATTACTTCTCCCTCAAATATCTGGCAGAATTCTCCGGTGAAACCATCTGAGCCTGAAGTATTCTTTGTTGAAATATTTGAAACTAAGAAATCATTTTCCTTTAACAAATATAAGATTATTTAGGTTATCGGTTTCTTCTGAAGTTAAAGTAGATAAGTTTCCCATTTCATCTATGTTGTCAAATTTATGAGCATAAAAATATTCATATTGCCTTTTAATCTCTTTAGTTCCTATAGAATATGTACTAATTTCCTCTAATTCCTAATAACAATAATTTGTTAATTTTCCCTTTTTCCCTTCATCATCTTGGCTAGGGTTTATCAATTTTATTAAACATTTCAAAGAACCAGTTACTAATTTCATTGAGTTTCTGCTCTATTTATATTTTCAATTTCATTCTTGTCTTTACATAATTCCTTCCTTCTGCTTATTAGAGGTTTGGTCTGCTCTTCCCTTCTGGTTTCCTAAGGTAGAGGCTCAGAGCACCAATTTCAGACCTTTCTAGTCTATTCTTATATAAACATTTAATGCCATGTATTTCCCTATAATCACTGCTTCAGCTGTACCCCATAAATGTTGACATATAGTTTTTAACTTTCATTCCATTCAAAATGCTTTCTAATTTCCTTTTTGACCCTTAAGTAAAGGTTTAATTAAATGTGTGCAATTTAATTTCCAAATATTTAGAAATGTCCAGGAATCTGTTACTCGTTTGCACTTTAATTCTACTAAAATCAGAGAATACATTTTGTATGATTTCAACTGTTTTAAATTTATTGAGATTTGTTTCATGACAGAATATGGTCAATCTTGGTGAATGCTTCAGCTGTATTTAGCAAGGATAATCAGCTTTTTATCAATTAGTTCAAGTTGGATAATATTGTTGCTTAGGTCTCATAATCTTACTGACTTTCTATTTATTTTAATAATTATTACTTAGGAGTTTTACATCTCCAACCATGATTGTGAATTTGTCTGTTTTTCCTCAGAGTTCTACCAATTTTTTCTTTAGGTATTTTGAAGTAGTGATGTTAGACATATATATATATATAAGACTACTATATATCTTCTTGATGAATTAACCCTTTATCATTATCTGATGTCCTTCTTTATCTCTGGTAATACTCTTTGTTTTCAGTCTTTACATTTATAGTCTGATATTCATATAGTCACTCAGGTTTCTTTTAATTAGTGTTTGCATTGTTTATCTTTTCCCTATCTTTTTACCTTTATCTTTGTATTGTACAAGTTTTTGTTAACAGCATACATAGTTATTTCAGTCCAATCTGACAGGCCCTGTCTTTTAACTGATATGTTGATTTACACTTAATGTAAGTTATTTATATGACTGAATTTAAGTCAATCATCTTGCTATCTCCTTTCTGTTCTTTTTGTTGCTGTTGCTCCTTTCCCCCTCATTTTATGCTGCTTTTGGAGTACTTGAGTAGTTTTAATTTAGTGCTATTTTAAAAATATTTTAATTATTACTCTAGAGTTGACAATATACATCTATCGCTTACTATAGTCCACTTTTAAGTAACATTATATCACAACATATACTGTAAGGTCCTTTCATCAGTATACTTTTGATTCCTCCAGGCCATATTTCATGCTTTCATTGTCATTTTATTTCATAGGCTCCATAAAAAGATAATATATCACATTATTTTTACTTTATACAGTCAACTATCTTTTATAGTGATTGAAAATAAAAATTCTTCTATTTATACCTTCATTTTAACCATGTCAGAAGCTCTTCATTTCTCATATCCAAGCTTCTTTATGGTATTGTTTAATTTTTACCTGAAAAATTTCCTTTAACTTCTTTTGTAATATATGTCTGTCTCTCAGGTTTCATCTACCTTTTAAAAAGTTTTTTTTTTTTTTGCCTTCATTTTTGAAAAGTACTTTTGCTAGTTCTGAATTCTGGATTGACTTTTTTCCTTTCCTTTCATCACTTTACAACAGCATACCATTGTCTTCTGACCATGGGTTTGTAATGAGAAATTGATGTATTTCTTTGTTCTATAAGTAATATATCTTTTGCCTCTGGCTTCTTACAATATTTTCTCTTTCCCTTTGGTTTTTAGAAGCTTGAATATGATGTGTCTAAGTATTTCTCCTTTTAATCTTGCTTGGAGTTCTGAGATTCTTGGATCTGTAGTTCATTTTTCTTAAAAAATTATTATAGGTCATCATCTCTTCAAGTATTCTTTCTTTCCTGTTTGCTTTCTCTTGCTGGGATTCCAACTACTGTATGTTAGGGTATTTGATATTGCTCTTGGGTGTTCAGACTTTTTTTAACTTTTCTTTCTTTTTGTGATTTTCTACAGACTCTTGTCAAGTTTACTCATTCCTTAGCTATGTTGAGTCTACTGATAAGCCCACTACAATCATTCTTCATTTCTACTACTGCTTTTCCCCTTCACATTTCTATTTGACCCTTTCTTATAATTTCTATAAATGCATGCATGTTTTGTCTAGTTTCCTACTAACATAATGATTTCTACATTCATAATAGTTATTTTAAATTCCCTGACAGTTCTAACAACTGAGTCATCTGTGAGTCTTATTGTCTTAACTGCTTTTTCTCTTAAATGTGAATAGTTGTTTTCTTGTCATTTTATGCCTTTGATTTTGAATGAATGTCAGACATTGCTTGTCATGACAGCAGAGAATTGGAAATGGGGATACATCTTCAGGGGGACCATCAATGTGAGGAATTGAGTCAATCAAATCAGGAGTTAAATTGGTTTTGAGTTTTGTGGTTGCTGCAGTTAACTTTGGTGTACCACCAGCTCCAAAATCCTCTAGTGTTATGTTTAGGGTGGGTCCTAGGATGCCAGAAGGTTTCTCTCAATATTCCCCTTCCACCTTCAGCTTTTATCTTCACTGTGCACTTGCAACAAAGGGGGGTTCTCCTCTTTACACTCTCACACCTCGCTCAATGTTAAGACTGCTGCTGCTTGTTACTCGGTAATTGTTGATCACATTACTGAGTAACGGTGAAGGAAAGGACTCGTCCTCTGTTGTCCTGATACAGTGTCAGTCTCAGACAGATCCTGTATGCCTTGCTCTTGTGATGGGGCTTTCTCAGTGATTCTGTCTCTCTTCCCTATGGCAGCCAAACTCTGCCTTGTTGCTTTAGCAAGTTTTATGCAAGGGAGTTTCCTATTCTCTCCTAGCAATAGGAGACCCCTGGCAGTATTGATATAAGATTGTGGGACCAAGACTATTTCCTTCCTCTTCCCTAAGTGGGGATGATTTTTTCCTTTAGCCTTCAGCCCCAGCCCCAGGTGAACAGTAGGTGTTCACCTACACTCTGGAGGTGAAAGATATGCTACCCCTTTTCCAGTGACTTAAGGCTTTTGTTTTTTACAGGGAAAGTGTCTAAATGGGACATCCAGTCTTTCTGGAACTCTCTTCTTCCAGGCCTGTACCCATAAAGGAGAATCTCTCTAGTGTTTTGCCCTGCCTTCCAATCTTCTTTTTCTAGAGGTCTGTGGAGAAGAAAGAATAAACTTCCCTTGTATCAGCAGCTACCAATGGTTCTAACGACCCATTAAAAAGGTTTAACCAAATACATCTTACCTGCTTGTAAGGTGCATTGTGTCTCCTCCGGTGACCAAGCCCTGGCACACTGAGATCCTGCTTGTGTCCCTGCTTTTAAGAGGATCCGTCTTTTCTTGGGCTTTAGGCTACTTCATTACTCTTTATCATTAGCTCTCTGATAGATTTGAGAAATCTTATGAATTCATAGTTCATGTGCCACTTTATTATAGATAAGGTAGGAATGGCACTCTTTGCACCTCCCTCATGCAAGGTGTAAACATTTTAAAGTGAATTTGTACTTTATTAATCAATGATAGCATGGATTTGTAGAAGACATTTGTTCAGGCGATGCTTTTTACATATTTGTATTTGTGGACTTGGGGCAGATTTATTAGTCTGTGCTCCAACCCCTTCCTATCAGAGATCCATACACATGATTTGGAAATCACTTGTCATTCCTTAAGAACAAAAAAAATCCACTTAAAAACTTTTAACTGTGATTTTGAAATTACTAAAGTCAATTACAATTCTGATATTGGAGTTTAGCTGTATTTCAAACAGAAAGGCAAACAATGTCCTACTTTATTGAACAAAGATGATTTCATTTGCACATGTGTTTGGAAATACCTTCTAAATATACATAAGCCTTGACCTCCCTAATTCTCATATATTTAAAGTCACAATTACTATATGTGAGATATAAAAGGTGCTAACACAGCTAGGCATTAAACTCAGGACATAATGTCAAAAAAAAAAAAGCCATCTATGATTCTGTACATTTATTTCCAACAAAAATGTAACCTGCTTTTGATAAATTACTGCAATTATATTTATTACTTTTAGCATTTGACACACATTTTCCGAGCAACATATATAATCTACAAATAAGAAAACTGAAGAATGCTGTGATTTTCAGATATTGACAAAGAATCTGTCTTAGCATATAAACATGAAATATATGATCTAATTTTTCCCATTGATTATACTATAGCATGATTGATTTTATCATTATAATTCATTATAATGATCTTAACATTTTAAGAGAAAAGCTAAAGGAAGAAAATATCTTTTTAAAGTTAGCTATTTTAATATATCACTCTGTAGAACTTAATTGTTCCTGGGTTCACAATGAAAAATGTGTTTAAACCCAGTCTCTCATTTGTATTGAAGAAAGTTAACTTGCATAGTGAAAGGGAAAATAGTTAAAATGACTTATTAAAATAACTTTAAAGGCTACTTTCACTATAAAACCTTCAGACACACTAATTGGGACATAGAATAAGATAAGTGGTATCATGTGGTCAAAATAAACCCAGTGAATTCAATACCAAATGAAAGAGTTTTACTCTTAGACTCCAAAATGTCATCTGTCGGAACAATCAGTTCAATCTCTCATATTAAAATCTGAAAGTAACAATCAAGGGAGTAGGGGACAAAGGTTTTACAGATTTCCTGGAAGCACACTGCGAGGTAGGACCTGCTCCTAACATATCTTCAGTCACAGTGAAATACAAACTCTCCCCTGAAACAGCCATAATTTGGGTTCAAGTATTCTTAGCAGCATTTATCTACCTGACAAGATGTGGTTTTGATTCCCTTGTGAAAAGGTGAATTTCCTTCATTATCTTCAAGGCCTCTGTATTCGATAGGATTGGATTCTTTCAAGGTCACCCCAAGTGCTGGGAACCCTGGAGGATTATTTTGGCACTCTGGCTCTCCTATTCTCTGAAACATTTGACAATGTCTCAGAGTTTCATCAAATAAAATAAAACCCCACAAAATTTATGGAAATAAGGTCATAACTGACAGTATTTGCCAAGGCAATCATATTCACTCAAACAAAATTCAGGATAGAGATATACATCAATTATAAAATGAAACACTTGGCTTCTATTTAAAATACTCTACTTACAGCCCATTGGTATTTATTTGTCTTAGTCAAAGCTGACATAGGTCTGCTCTCCTAACTTCTGTATTAGATGTGAAACTGAATTTAAAAAACTTACACATATTAAGCCCACTGTTCTAAACTCTAAATAAAACTTCTTCCTACTAGTAACACCTTGGTTTCTTTTACTCTTATGATTTTATTAATTTATTAAATGTTAATTGGACATTATTTAATGATCTTGTGGTGAGACATTCATTTCCATGAAAGTAAAAACAATGTCACTTTCCTAAAGAGAGATATTTACAAAAAAAGGTATTTTCCTATTTGCTGAGAAAAATGATCATTTTATTACATATAACATCCCTAAGGAAATAAAATTAACTTATAATTTTAAGAAATTATAATTTTTTATTTATTTTATTATTTTTAAAAGATTTTATTTATTTATTTTTAGATAGAGGAGAAAGGGAGGGAGAAAAAGGAGAGAAACATCAGTGTGTGGTTGCCTCTCATGTGCCCCCCACCAGGGACCCAGCCCACAACCCAGGCACATGCCCCAACCGGAAATCAAACCGGTGACCCCTTGGTTTGCAGGCCCACACTCAACCACTGGGCCACACCAGCCAGGGCAGAAATTATAACGTATTAAAAGCGAAGTTAAACATACAGTCACTGGACAAGAACGGTAACAGAACTCAGGAGAAGGACACCAGGTCAACCCTGGTACTGCATTAGGGGCACTCATGTGCTCTATACACTGTCATGACTGATTTTTAAATACCATGAGGAGAGTTTCACAGGTAAGTTTTCCTAGGAGTCTAAAATATAACATTAACACTACTACATCATGGTTAGGTTAAAAAAGCAGTCAGGAGGGCAAAGTTCTGAGAAGTTGGAGCAAGAGAGGTTCAGAAAACAAATGTAAAAATCTAAACTTCACACAACATGACCTTGATAAATACCTTTGTGCTACGTAATTTAGGTCCTCCCCCAAATGCCAAATGATTAGTTATATTTGCAATTATATTGGCACTCAATAAATGAGATTATAAAACACAATTATAAAAACAAAGAAAAATATACCACTGCTTAAAATATTCCTAATACTCCTTCCTGGTTTGTGAAGAGAAAGTTTTAAACATCAGACATCTTAAGTTCTACTGCCAAATTTCAGAATATCTGTCATATAAAATTTAAATGACTAAGAAGCTAGAAGGCAAACAAAACAAAAAGCCAAGTGCCTTGCAGAAATAGCAGGACAACATCAAAATGCTGTGAGGCGGGTTATAGAATTAAGGTCAACCACACGATTTTGATAAACAACAGTACAGAAAAGTTCATCCATGTGACAGCATTTAAGGTGAGAATCCTTTGCTTTTTTGGCTGTGCTTGTTCAACATCACCCACAACACTAACCAGCCTTTACAAAGCACCTGAACCCCTGCCTTTATCTCAATTTAAAACACACAACTATGATAGAGACATAGACCTATTTATAGATAAAAAGTCAGGCATTCGATTGTACAAGAACCAAACGGTAAGATTAAAAAGAAAACACTATCTAAAAATTTTTTAAAATCCATTAGAAATAGAGTTTATTGGTAAAAAGAACAAATACACCATCAAATATGATGCCAAATTCTTTATTCTAATGAACTAAATGAGAAAAACCAAACAAAAAGAAAACCTAGAGAGAAGATGTATATAAAGTAAAGAATTCTCATAATATATTTGTTCAATAATCAGGACAAGTATCAAACTATTATATTATTACAAGAAAACAAATCTTACCTTGTTGCTCTGAAAGTGAAATATCAGGTTTACTTCTGACACATATTATATGAGTCTGTGCTGGCCTGTGTTGAACTTGAGTATCATCTTGGTCTTGCTTTTGTTGGTACTGAATAATATAAGACATGAAGTCACAGCATTATTTTTAAAGTTACTTTAACCTAATTTGAGCAATTAAATTACTTAGGAGTTTATTATATAAAATTTGAATATTTTGCCTGCCTTCTAATTGCCAAATGTTACTATGGTAAAGATACTGCAAATAAAACCTTTAAAAAGATTTGAATATCCATGACCGGCATGGCTCTGTGGGTTGAGTGTCATCCTGCAAACTGAACGGTTGCTCGTTCAATTCCCAGTCAGGGCACCTGTTTGGATTGCAGGCCAGGTGCCTGGTTGGGGGCGTGCAAGAGACAACTAAGTGATGTTTCTCTCACACATTGATATTTCTCTCCTTCTCTTTCTCTCTCCCTTCCCCAGTCTCTAAAAAATAAGTAAATAAAATCTTGATATCATTTCTGTCTGTTTTTACTAGAAAATTTAGAGCTATTTATAAATCAAACTATTTTAGATACTTGATGGATTTAGACAGGACGAAAACTTAATTTGGAGAGTTGTAAGCTCTCCCATTTAACTGTTTTTGCACAACGTGAAAATCTGCATGCCACACTGCAAATTTCGAAGAGGTTTTACGTATAGTAACATCATTTAATTCTCATGAGTGTGAGATGTGCTGTTACCCTCCTTTGCCATTCAGGAAGTGTGCACTCCACCACACGCACCAACACCCTCCTCCTTACCCATAACTCATCCAAATTTGAAGTTTACAGCAGCCACATATCCCTTTGCAATTTCATGTCGTAAACTGTGATGACTGGTGGCATTTTCTTCCTCCCTTTCCTATTTTATGAGCCTAATTATAAACGAGTCCCTGAAAACAACTATCAGATATACTTTGACAAGAACTTAAAAAGGTATCTCTAGACTCTTATCAGCAGATACGAGCAGAGAAGAATCTGAAACACCTGTCCACGTGGACTCAAACGTAACCACCCCGGCTCTGGCAGGCACCTGTTTATCCACAGATAAAAGTGAGTAACTTTCGACTGCAGTAGTAACTGGTCTTCTAAGTTTGGAGTCATTGGTTCTGTAGGATTCTGCCTTGAAGGAATTATTGCTTTGGTGTGAATTTCTAAGATGCGTACCATGACTGTCTCTACCTGCTTCGACTTAGGACATCTCTCTTGGCTCCCTTCCATAACCACAGTGGCTGAGAGCTGAGTGCTGTGAAGCTAAACTGCTTGTGTCCAAATCTGGCTATCATTTTCTAGCTTTGACCCCCGGGCAAGTTATTAACCCCTCATTCCTCAGTTTCCTCATTCATAAACTGGGGATAATAATATTAACTATCTCATTAGGTTGTTATAAGGGTTAAATGAGTTAAATATGTAAAAAACTTAAAACATCTGGCAGAATAAACACTATAAGCATGCTATTATTATTACCATAATTCTCTGTTAAAGAAATCTTACAAATGATTTTTTGAGGCCCATTCTTCCAGTAACTTCATAGTTTTATCTTAAAATAGGCCAACCATTAAAGGAAAGCAATTGTTCTTTTATTTTTAAATAGTTTTATTGAGGTATAATTGATAGACAATAATCTTCATATATTTAATGAGTACAACTTGCTAAGTCTTGGCATATGTGTATACCCATGGAACTATCACCAAAATCAAGAAAGAATAATGAACATATCCATCAATCTCAAAAGTTTTCTCATATCCCTTTGCATTCACTGCCATTAATTACTACTGATGACTTTGAATTTTCTAGAATTTTTTATAAGTAAAATCACAAAACATACACATTTGGAGAGGGGTCGGCTTCTGTCCTTCAACATAACTTTTGTGAGAATCACCCATGTTACTGTACATTTCAGTAGTTCACAGCTTTTACTGCTGAGAAGTATTTCATTGAATAGATTATACTATAATTTGTACATTCACTAACTGATGCCAGCTTTGGGGTACTAACAAGTAAAGTTACTATGTACGTTCATATCCAAGTCGTTGTATAAACATACATTTTAGATTCTCTTGGGTAAATACTTCGAAGTAAAATGCCTGGGTCATATGGTAGGTATATGTTTCACTTTTTAAAGAAACTGCCAAATTGTTTTCCAAAGTGGCTGAATCATTTCATATTCCCAACCACCAGTGTATGACATGTCGTTCACTTGCTCCACATCCTTGCCAACACTTGGCATCTGTCTTTCTAATTTTAGATATTCTAATGGGTATGTAACAGTATTTCTTTGTGAGGCAACCTACTGAAATGAGAGAAGATATTCACCAATGATAAATCTGATAAGTGGCTAATATCCAAAATTTATAAAGAACATACAACTCAACACCAAAAAGCGCACCATCCAATTTAAAAAATGGGCAGAGGATCTATATACAGATGGCCAATAGACATGTGAAAAGATGCTCAATATCACTAATCATCAGTGAGATACAAATTAAAACCACAATGAGCTATCACCTAACACCTGTGAATGGCTAGCACAGATAAATCAACAAAAACAAGTGCTGAAGAGGGTGTGGAGAAAAGGGAACCCTAGTGCACTGTTGGTGGGAATGCAGATGGGTGCAGCCACTATGGAAAGCAGTTAGTAGGTTCCTCTAAAAATTAAAAATAGAACTGTCTTTTGACCCAGCAATCCTACCTCTCAGAATATATCTGAAGAAACCTGAAATACTAATTTGAAAGAATATATGCACCCCTATGTTCATTGCCTTGTTATTTACAATAGCCAAGATCTGGAAACAGCCTAAGTGCCCATCAGTAGATGAGTGGATAAAAAACTGTGGTATATTTACACAATGTAATACTACCTGACTGTAAAAATGAAAAAATAAAAAACAGAAAGGAAAAGGAAACTTTGTAAAGTATATGATTATTTAACCAGTATGCTATACACCTAAAATAATATTGAGTGTAAAATATAATTGAAAAATAAAATTTAAATTAAAAAATAGTGTATCATTGTACTGATTAATGATGTTTAGATTCTTGCTATATGCTTACTTGCCATCAGTATATCTTCTTTGGATAAGATATTTGTCCAAATACTTTATCTACTTTTTAACTGGACAGCTGTTTTCTTAATATTGAATTCTGTTCCTCGTACATTCAGGATATAAGCCTTTTATAAGATAAGTGATTTGCAAGTATTTTCTCCCAGTCTGTTGCTGGTCTATTTGGTCTCTTAACAGTATGTCTTGAAGAGCCAAAGTTCTTATTTTTGATAAGACCAATTTATTAATTTTTCTTTCACAGATAGTGCTTCTCATTTTATTTTTGCCCAACCCATGGTCAAAAACATTTTTATTTTATACAGAAGTTATTAACAGATATTTATTCATTAGTAAGTAGTTTTTCTGATCTTTTCTTGATTACTAGTTACTAGTACTGAACCCTATATAAGGGTGTGCTCCATAAACAATCTTTATTTTACATATTTTTGGCTTTCGTCCTTATCACCATGCAATGCTACACAATACCATGCAATGAATACTTACTGAGTACATTAACCCACAGTGAGAAATCCATTGCTATTACACAGGCATAAAATCTGTACTTAACACCATGAGCATTTTCTTTGTCTCGGAGAGTAATCATCCTAGTTTTTCAGTATGTAAGATAGCATGAACCACTGGCTAAAACTCAGTTTGAAATTCCTTATCTTTCATGGTAACACCTTTTCCAAATTTTAATGTGAAAAACATTTATTGAGTACCTACTATATAGAAATTACTGAGCTAGATATGCATGCAGTTACAGAGGTATGAATGACAATGGCTACCCAACAAGGTAACAGGCATTTAATACACATTATTTTTAATCTTTAATTTAAAGATGAGGTCACTAAAGCTTAGAAAAAGGCTAAGTAATGTGTTCAAGGTCATGGCAGGAAATGAAACAAGCTAAGATTTATCTCTAGGCTTAAGTAAATAGAGGATTCATGATCTGATGATATCTGACTCCAAAGAATATGCTCTTCAGAGTGTACCATGCCAAGGCAATATTGTTACCATTCTCAT
Organism: Anoura caudifer; assembly: GCA_004027475.1. Classification (NCBI taxonomy): domain Eukaryota; kingdom Metazoa; phylum Chordata; class Mammalia; order Chiroptera; family Phyllostomidae; genus Anoura; species Anoura caudifer. Next base: position 1,156 of record PVKU01000771.1, on the reverse strand, counting down.
TTAAATAAAGTACAAGTGCTACTAATTGGGTACCTGAGAAAAATCTTCTGCTACTGATAATTTAACATCATTTTCTTGTGCTGTCAGACGTGTTGTGGGAAGAGCAAGATGCAAATCTGGCTGCAACTCCAATTCTTTCAAACTCATTGGACCACGACTAGCACATGAATCTTCATAACCATCACCTGTTTTCAAATATGTAAATGAAAAGTTAAAATAAACTGTTTCATTTTACTTAGACAAATAACAAATAATTGGCCAAAATTATCAATATTTCTTACCTGCTGAATTAGAAAAAGCTACCAAACACCTGGCACCAAGCCTTCATTGCAATTAAATCCAAAGCTTATACAGAATGCTAAACGTGCCTCTGCTCACACAAATCTGTGGAGTACTTCAAGGCTACAATCAACAGCCTGCTCATGCAGTCTACACCCAACCCCTATTCCTACACATCAACTCCTAACACTCCAGCTTACCTTTCTATCATTAAGAGTCAGTACAGTATTTTCTACCTAAAATGTAGTCTTAAAGCAAAGGGCAATTTCCTGGCTACAAACTGCTTAGCTCTGTTTCTGTAAATATTTTTCTATGAATGATTAAGTTAACTCTTTTCCTCATCCAAATGGCATCTCAATCAAACCAATAAAAAGAAGACAGTAAGAGCAATAAGATATTATTTACCTAATAATATACCACTGTGCATTTATATTACACTGTATACTCTAAGCACTTTTTTACATATTATCTCATTTAAGTTGAGTCTCCAAATCATTGGGTAAGGTCGGCAGGTCAGATAGTACTATAACTGTCTTTCATTGACAAAGCTAAGTCACAGGGAAGTTAACTGTCCAAAAATCAGAGAACTAGTAAAAGGTACTAAGAAATCAAAATGCTCATCTTACAACTCCAACTCACTATTCTTTATTTCACATTCTTGCTAGCATATTTCTAAGAAAATCCTGCTTTTCCTAATTAATGGCCACTTTTTAAATATAGCAGAGTATAGTCTATTTCATTTTAATCAATAGAAACACAGGGTGGGGCAAAAGTAGGTTTACAGTTGTGAGTTTGCAAAACATTCTCACATTATTCTTGCATTATTACCTTAATTATTATTTTATTCTCCACACAAACCATTGTAAACCTACTTTTT